>OMNV01013257.1:0-25970 GCA_900303265.1 Brotula barbata
CGTTTCTTTTGTCATCCCTTTTCTTTTCCTATCCTGTCATTTTAGTCCTCATGTTTCTTCACCCCCAGCTCGGCCGGTCTTCACGATGATTTTATCGCGACAAAGCCTGCGCAAAGCATCATTTCCCCGGGAACGTCAGATTCACAGTTTATACAAAATTAAAGTAAAAAGTAAGTAAAAGTAAAAAAAAATAAAAACTATCAACACTGAATATTATTATCATCATTTAGGATTATTGCTTCAAAGCACCGCAAAGGTTTCATAATAGAATGAAAACCATCCAAATCTGTTTAATGTCACTTGTAGCTTTCCCCGGAATGTCAGGTCAGACACGGTTTATGAAAGTCTTGTGTGGTGAAGTGTCCTCCCTACCCTCCATTATCTATACCACATAGCTGAATTACAACATAAGCGCCACGGAAAATAGGTGTCAATTCTTTTTTTTTTTTTTTTTATCCTGAAATGTTCCAGACTATCACTTTAAAGCCGTCTGTTCTGCTTTCGTTGGCTGTAGAGAAAATATACTTATTTCATCTAAATCCAGACCAATGTGTTGTACTTTGACTCATCACCACAGCACTTTCCTTCTCTCTGGATTATGGATATGACAGCTCAAGATATTTTAGGGGTGAAATGGCTTCATCCTGCCACTCCACCGACCACAATTGTGGAAACCACGCACCGTGGTTGCAGACACGGTCACACGCTGTATGCACACAGGAGTAAAATACAGTCCTGCAGCTGTTTTGAGGTTTGCGCCGACCGTTTGGCAGCTTCCACGATGAGCTAACGCACTGTCCTTCTGTTTGAGAGGCTCGGGCTGATCGAGACGAGGTCCTTCCACTGTTGAATTTCCTCCATTGCCTGATTACAGCCTTAACTGAGCTCCAGGGTGTATTTATGCTCTTTGAAATCTTTTTATATCTCCTTCCTCCTGTGAACCTTTCAATAGCATCTTGAAGATGCAAGCAAAAATTTTGTTGTCAGGGCAGTATTAAGACAGACCCGACAAATTCTTGGTATTTATCTGGTTTGGTGTAACTCACCGAAATAGATTTTAGTCAAACCATAAGCACTACGATGGTGACGCTAACTTGGGATTCTCTCTGCCTTGAGGTGTGACGGACCTTCAACACATTAGAACTCCTGATTATGCAAGGTTATTACACTTTGTCAGCGGGGTTATCTTCACTTTCATTTTCATTTAATATTCTGCTGGAACTGCGAGGCCAAATACCTTAAAAATCTAATAGAGAATTTGCCAAACGGGGGGCTCTGTTTCAACGCCTCACACTTCACAATAAAAGCAGAAACGAGAAACCAGTACAATAATTGTTTTTTTTTTATGTGACGATAAATTGGAATTCTGCTTGCTTTCAGGGAGAGGTTAAATATTAACACATGTAACTCAAAGGTATGGCCTGTATTGACACTGCTATAGCTAAGACGTCATCATTTAAGAACAGAGCATCTACTGAAAAGTGAGAATGTCATTTGTGGAGTTTGGATTTAAATCCATTTGAATCCATGGAGAGGATCCGTTTCTCACACGGGGACGAACGAAGTGTTTTGGTGGCCCTTGGGACACCCGGGTACTGGGCCCCTTACTTACTCAGTCTTTTCCTAACCAACAGACGCTTCCTTAATGTACCTCTACAGTCTTCTTCTGAATGAAAAAGTATTTTTTTTAACTGTGAAAACAAGACTTGTGCAGCCAGTTCTCTCGTTTTAATTTTCTACCGATGCCTTTTTTAGTCGCCTTCGTCACACTACATCCAGAATCTGAAAACAGACCCGTGTGTGTTGTATGACTGATTGACAGCTGAAACGGCTTCATCCTGCCACAGACACAGACCCCAATAGTAGAAGCCATTTAGACAACAAAACAAAGTTTGGGATTTTCTCTTGTAGAAGTGCTTACATGTGCAGTTTAGCTGACCACATGTCAGTCACACTTCAATATTACTATGTGACACAAGGCCTACAACACTTCTTCGCCTCTTTGCTGAGATACATATTTCTTTGTAACAACCCTTGAGGGCAAAAACATAAATACTTGACTGATAAATGGAGGGTAAATAGAGTATGTCATTTGAAAAACTGGGCTAATCTAGAGGTATTATTTGGACCCACCGAAGGTTTCATATAATTGTCGATTTATGGCTATCGGGCCCTCTAAGCTAACCTTACGATGAAGACCGCCTCTGTTCTCGCTCCAGTTATTTTAAAGAGCAAACATTTCCTGGTAGGATCCCCTGTACTGGTCCAGCTCCTGTTATAACACCTGTCATTACGGCCGGTGGACTGCGGACTTAGACTGGTTTCCCGACATGCGTGGGAAGGCGAGGTTGCTGCAACAGCGGTTGTCCAATCCAACCATCCGGCTGTAAACCGCTGTTTCGTAAAGTCACGGTGATTCAGCAATAAAGCTTCGGTGTTCGACCTAGTCCCTAAACACTAACGGTCAGACGGAAGAGAGGAACCGCCGGGACTTTCTTCTTGTAGCTAAACATAAAAAGCAACATAAACGTCTCCTTCGGGTTCACATTTCACCGTAAATACCACGTTAGAGGGCACGGCTGGTGCTTAAAGTCCCCACGAGGAATGCAACAAGTGAACGCAGCATTTCTCTGCCAAACATACGCAACTCGCGGGGTTTACCGTGTTTCACACGCAAATATCTCATGTTAGGACGTGTTTACTGACTACATAACAGATTTTTAACAAGCACTCGTAAAGGTATGAAGCAGTCTTTACTAATCTATAAACCCAATCCGCCCTTGTCCTTATAGGGAAAGGAGCTGGCCAGCTTGGAACCAGGGCGCCGCTGCTGTAGTAAACAACATCCGTTTTAGTCAGGCTTTAAACAATCCCATTTAGGTTGTAATTGAGAATAGAAACCTTGAGTATGACGAGGGACTCATTAACTGTCAGGCGCAGCGGGTATCCGAGTTTAGACAAAGGAAAGAGCGAAACGCGAAGCCAAAATTGCCCACATCATCCCCAACATGCTAGTAGCAGCTAGCATATTTAGCATCCACATCGATTTCTGTCAAAATAAGGCTGATTCAAGCTAATTAAGCCCTGGTTGTTATCAGATATCAATCATCAAACGCTCTGATATTGTTAAGGATATAAAAGACAGTAATACAGGGTTCAAATGTTTCAAAAAGCGATCATTTACCTGCCGATCGAAAGCGAATGTGGCGACAAAATGTCAGTCCGCCTTTTCCCGGAATTACTCCGCCGCTATGAGGCCGCTGGATTCTTTCATTCATAAAAAACATAAGCGACAGTGACGTCAGGCCAAAAGAATGAGGGCGGAGCCAATCCCGCCCTCGCGGCGTACTCCTCTGGATGTAAACAAGGAATCCCTACATCCACGACTTTTCCATGAACCCTCCACCCCCACCACACACACTCGCTATTCCCAGAATTCCCAGCGACTGCAACAACAGCTTCTCTGTAGAACATAATAACACACATATGGACACTTGTTTGTTTTGTTTTTTTATACTTAATTTTTCATTAAACATCTTAAATCTTATCATTAAACATGAAAAGCCTTGGATTAGCTAATACAAAATAAAAAGATGAGGGTGTGGTTTGTACTTGGATTCTCATGAGTCAGTTGAATAATTTGACATGATCCTGGATTTGTCTGTTCTTGGAACGAGAAACCTGTTGTTGGAGGTGTTGGTACAGCAGCATGTTTATTAACTCAGACCTGCTCGGAGCAGGTTTATTCTATGTAAAGAGGATTAGATAAACTTTAAAAGATGTGGCCTCAAAAACTGCCCCCGGCCATGCTCTTTTCCTCAAAGAACCACCTAAAGACGTTGGTGCCTTGATGAGGAGAGAGAAGAATGTGCACAATATATCTCCATCCATTCATTCTTTCACAGAGGTTCATTCTGTAGCAACCTGTGTGTTACGGCCTCCTTATTGTCTACTAATATTATATTTAGTTGGTACTTATTGGCACTGGTATAAAGTAACACAGTAAAAATACTTCATTACATGACTGACATGTGTTTTAGAAGTCGGCGTACTTTAGTTGAGTATAAAGGTTTTTGTAAAATATGAATTTTATGTAATTACATATCTGAAGGAAAATCTAGAATTTAACCTCACTACTTTTGTCAAAACAGTTTCATTACTGGTTACAAAATAAATTCTAAAACAGGAGATATTTTCAATATGCAGACTGCGAGATTGGCAGTGAAAAAATTTAGTTTGATTTTTATTGAAAGTATGATTCCACTAAAAATTCCAGGAACTGCACTATTTATTTTAATCTTGATGGTTTTAACACTGAATAGGACTCTTGACTGTCATTTAAGTCATTTAATGTTGCCTCCAAGTTCATGCTCTCAGCAGCCAAATTATTTTTTACTTTTATGATTTCTGATGGCTCCATTTTACTCAGCAGTTTGAAATTAGATTATTATTCAACTACCCGTTTGAGATACTTTATCCACCACCGTATACAATTTAATGGCGATATTCAGTCTACCATGAGTCAGCCTGCTCACTAGGGGGCGCACTTTATTTCAGAAGCACTTCCCTTCGCCCTCTGACCTGCTTCTATCGTTGACGCACACACGCTGCACGTTTCCTCGGTGTGACCTCAGGTTGCAGCACTATCGATGCTACTCCCGTCTTCTTTCATTCGTATTCATTAGGACAAAATCATTCAAATTTTTGGAGCTTACTCGAAGAAGCCCAACTTTCTAGCCGCGTTTACAGCCAGTTGACAGCTGTGCATTCCTCTGAACCGTCCAGAGACAAGAGAGAAGCGGCGGGCTAGCAAGAACTATGGCCGCAATCGAGGAGCTTTCGCCGTCTGCGGGCCCGGTGTCAACCCGGCCTCCCGAGGACGAAATCGACGATGACGAGGATGAAGACGTAAGTAACGACTCACCCACGGACACCTCTTGTATGTACCTGGAAAATTTGATTCAACTAAACCTGTGCCGTGGCGTTTCCAGCCCATTTTACCGTGGCCAAATTCATCTATCTAATTAGCTAAATCCACTGTTTGCTAACAGGAATTAACAGACTGCTGTATGAGGAAAGGAACCGTTAAACACTCAATCGATAATCGGAGGCACATGAAGACAAACACTTCCGGGTTATTTGTGTTACCTACGCAACCAGCCCCTTAAGGGTATCCAAAGTCCTTTTACCTTGACTGTTTGCCTCAATTAATGGAGTCACACTGTCGACGATACTGTGTCGTACACACTGTTGGTACAAAGCAAAAGGCCTCAGGATGGTCTAAGAGTGTTTTCAGGTAGTTCCTGTGTCAATGAACCACACACATTTGATTTAAGTCAGCCAGCAATAAGATGACTAATTGTCCTGCTGTCTCGTCTTGTGTGTAATGTTTGTGACCCCTCTGCCTCAGCTGGATGAGACGCTGGCGGAGAGGCTGTGGGGTCTAACAGAGATGTTTCCAGCCACCGTGCGCACGGCTGCCGAGGTTTCTGCACAGTGCTCGGTTTCACTTGCCAAGAAATTTTACAGGTATGTCTGACGAACTGGATGTTTATCGCTTGAATACACTGGAGCTGCTACCATATTTATCAATGCAGTCCCATCAAAAGGGCCTTAGTGTTTTACGGTGTGTTTACGTTCCAGTTTCTCACGCGCAGCACTCTGGGTTGGCACTACCTCCTTCATGATTCTAGTGCTGCCCGTTGTGTTTGAGACGGAGAGGTTACAATTGGAGCAGCAGCAACTACAACAACAGAGACAGGTGTGTATTTGTGTGTGTGTGTGTGTGTGTAGGGTTTCCTTCAAATTGGTGTGTGTAAAATTAAAGCCTGATTGAGACTAAATTCTATAATTCTATACGTCTTTTAAGATACATAGGGGCACTTAATCAAGCTACAGCTTTAATTTGTTCAACTTAATTGACGAGAGAAGATATGATACACCAGTATTTGTTTAATAATAGAAAATACATTTATTCTATTTGTGTGTCTGTTTAGATAAATAAATAGAATTCACACTAAGTTTGCAGTTATTTCAGGCACTTGAGATGATTGAGTGGTCCTATATTCTTAACCCTCTTCATAATTAATGATGCCTCAGATAAAAATCATTAAAAAAATCTAAATTTGTGGTGAATTTATTCAAATAAAAGAATCCACTGTTGAAATTGTGAACATTATTATACATTTTTTGATTCATAGACTTTTTGATTTCTCTTTAATTTGTCTTTATTTTGATCTGTACGTTGTCACCAATCTTCTCAGGATGCATCATGATATATTTGGTGTCTTTGTCATCCTCTGGAGGTGTTAACGATTAATACATTATTAATTGTTCTGGGGGAAATTGGTAAAAATGAGCATGTCTGTAAAAAATACAAGGTTTAAAGTACTTGCGGTAACAAACACTGAATTGGGTACATGGGAGAAATCATTTCATGGTTGTAATTGACTTCTTCCCCATTAGATCCTGTTGGGGCCCAATACTGGGATGTCTGGTGGGATGCCAGGCATGATGCCGCCTGCCCCAGGCAAGATGTGAGGTGGAGGGGAGGGCCAACATGAGTCACAGGCTCCTGCTGCAAGCAAAAGAGAGGAGAGACTGAGACAGACGAAGAGTAAGGAAAAGAATACCAGGGAACGGAAAAGCTGCTCTACGTGAGGTTCACTGCAGCTGACTGCTCCATCACCGTCTCTCCCCTTCAACATCTTGCAGAGACTGAATTGCGGGTGCACTACTGTGTTATTTTCTTCTTCCTTTTTTTAAAAAAAAAAATGCATAAATGAATAGAAATCATACGTTTACCGCTGGGGTCAGTGGATACACATGAGTAAATGGTGAAAAATCAGGAGGCTGTTGCCTTTGTGCGCGTTTGCAGTGTGAATAATGTTCACGTAGACATATTACTTCTTTCACATGGAAACTGTTGCAAATAGATCTAAGCATGAGAAAAGTAAAGTAAAGCAAAGTCCTTTTGCTTTGTGAAAAGTAAAAACAACTGTAGACTGTTAACCAATAGAATTATGATTTACACATTACCTCCTTGCAGCTCCACAGGCTCTTTTGTACAAGGCTCATTTCCGTCTGTCTGTTTCTGTCACATGTATATTAAAAGTGTAATGCCCCCATGTTGTAACTAACTTGGTGTGGTTGGTTTTGGTTACACTCTTATTTAAGTTAGTCAACATCTCCTAAGTCAGATGTGATGCTGGTAAGGAAAAAAAGACAAAACAGGTTAAGAATGAAAAATGTGTGTATGTATATCATATATCATCTGCCACATGTTCAGGCACCGATGTTTCACACTAAGAAGGTACTGGGTTCAAATCCAACTAGGACCTATGTGGTGAGAAATTGCTACATTTCTTGGGGGCGAAAGAACGATGACTACAGAATATTAATCTTTAGTTACAGTAATTATATTTTATTTATTTTTTAAAACCCTGTACTGTTTTTCTTAAAATGTATTTTATCGATTAATTAATCAGTGTCGAGGGCGTTGCTGTACAAGTATAGGGTGATAGATAGAAATGAAATGATGCCATCAAGTAATTTATAAGTTTTGTAGACGACAAAGCTCCACAGATGAGTCATTCACGGAGCGGCGTTCACGAGTAAGTGGAACACCAGCAAGACTGGGAGTGGGACAATATGGACACCCGGTGGAGAAGGTGTGTTCCTCTTCATGAAAGTGTGTGAGGGTGTAATAAAAAAAACACACTACCACTGAAACAAAGCCTTCTCTAACAATAACCAAAGCTTTACATGAGGCACGCAATGGTCGCGTGAGTACAGAGTACAGTATTTCTGTGTGTTAACTCACAAGAAAAGCTTTTATTTTTTTTTCTTGCTTTGTCTGATTTGTCATGAAGAAGTTACTAGGCTGTTAAAGCACGACATTGACGGCGCTTGGTGCTAACGGTGGTTACCTCCGATTTTGTGGTAACGCAGATTAAAATGGTAACGCAGAGTTACATGACGTACGTGAAGGCAGCAATAGTCAAGCGTTACCGCCAGTTGGCGCAAGCAGGCCGCCCTACTTTGGAATATTAGGGCTAGCGTACATTTAAACTCGTTTTTTGTTTTTTTTTGCCACTCGCTTATTATTGTCGACATTTGCTCGTTTAAATATTTATTATTGGTAATTTATGAGATTTGATAGCTCAGCGCAGAGTGCTCTCTCATGTTTTAAGACCAGGAAATAACAATAAAGCTGCTGAGTTTGGTTAAAAGTAGACAGGTTAGCTTGGTGTTTGTTACATTAGCTAACAAACATAAAACGCATTTCATCTCCAACAATTATCTAAAATGAAAACTTCACATGACCAAGTTGTTGAGGCCGATGTCGCGTACCAAGATGATGAGGTAAGTTGTACTTGGAATTTTATGGAGTGAAAAGCGCAAAGTTTCCACAAATACTAGATTTATAATGGACAATCTGTATAAAAGGATGCAAACACATCCTCGATAAAGTAAAGAAAAAAGAAATTTAAGCCGATAATATAGTGTTTTAAAACAGTTTATTATGTTTTGGATTCAATATAACAGTAATGTACAAGTGGTTTTCAACATTTGTTACCTTTGAGAACAGTTTGTTCTGATTTTAGAAAATCATTTCAATAATTGAAATGACTAATTACTTTTTACGCCCATAGAACAGATGGGACTGACGTGAGATGTACTTTAAAGTAGATAGTATACAGATGAGTCTTACAGGTACATTTTTCCATACAGGAGTCTTTCTTCCAAGACATTGACCTCCTACAGAAACATGGGATTGTGAGTACAAGAGAAAGCACAAACAAAACACATGCAGCACTTATCCCACAAATGAAAAGCTTTTTGTTTTATATGTCTTGCGACCGCAGAATGTGGCGGACATTAAAAAGCTGAAAACAGTGGGAATCTGCACCGTGAAGGGGATCCAGATGACCACTCGCAAGGCCCTGTGCAACATCAAGGGCCTGTCGGAGGCAAAGGTGGAAAAAATCAAAGAGGCGGCTGGTAAAATGCTGGTGAGATGGTGTTTTTCTCTCTATCATGTCCTACACCTGTCTGTTATTGGCCAAATTAATAGATAATCTTGAGTATAAAACGTGTTAATGGCAGCGTTACATGTCAGACTTTTCTCTAAAACTCACAGAACCTTGGTTTCCAGACTGCCTTTGACTACGGTGTGAAAAGGAAGCAAGTGTTTCACATCACGACTGGGAGCCAGGAGTTTGAGTTAAGATTCACTATTTGACTGTTAATAACTGAAGAATTAAGTGCTTAGCCTACTTGACCTCTTAAACACTAATGAATTGGTAATGGAAAATATACTTTAAGACCAGTATTTCCTGGTTATCTAAAAGACATTAGGAGCCCATTTATAGTTGAATATACCTGGTAGAAAAGACACAAAAATCAAATAATTCTAGCGACGTTCTGATACTTTTGAAACCCTAAAATCTGTTACAGTAATCCTTACTTTGATATATTTCAGATCTTTGGAAACAGTTACTGTTTGACCAGCTTGTCTTGATGCACTTTGTGTGCCAGGCAGGAGTTCCTCTCTTGAGTTATCTACTCTGCAAACTTGGCTGTGTAGCATAACATATATACTAGATCTCATAATTTAAACTATGAGATATGAGAAACAATGAGACCTTGAAATGAATATCACTCAAATCTACTGCACTCTGGCATACCAGTGATGTTGACATCAGATACGCTGGTTCTGAAACTTGTATTAAATAGGAATCATGAACGACACAGCTCTTACAACATATATGTGACATATATCTGTGCAGTAAGCTGACGGGTGGAGGTATGGAGAGTATGGCTATCACAGAGGCTTTTGGAGGTGAGGACACTCACTGCTGTCATATCCTATGATCTGCCTTGATCTCTTGCTTTTTGTAAATATATATACTGTACATTAGTATTAGAGCAGGGATTTAAAACTGCCAAAATGTTTTTATCTGGCAGAGTTCCGCACAGGGAAAACCCAGCTGTCTCACACACTTTGCGGTGAGTCAAAGGGATTAATGAAATAGAACAAGATGAATTTAAATCAACAGAATTTGCATCGTTTTTTGTCCAGTTACCGCTCAGCTACCAGGTGAGGATGGGTACACAGGAGGCAAAGTCATCTTCATCGACACAGAGAACACTTTGTATCCTCACACTCGTAGAAGAAATGTGCAATTTTGCACTGCTAATGCTTTGAAAATGCCTAAATGTCAAATTTACCGTAACTCAGACTTCACTGGAGTATAACGTGTCTGTATGTTTTCTGTATTAGAGAATAATATTTAGCGTATTAAACACTTGAGTCCAGTGCCATTTTATCTCCCATTTTA
Source organism: Brotula barbata (assembly GCA_900303265.1). NCBI lineage: Eukaryota > Metazoa > Chordata > Actinopteri > Ophidiiformes > Ophidiidae > Brotula > Brotula barbata. The sequence goes on from OMNV01013257.1 coordinate 10,344, forward strand.
TCCTTGACTCGTAGTTGTCTGATTCCAGTCGCCCAGACAGACTAAGAGACATCGCTAACAGGTTCAATGTGGACCACGATGCTATGCTGGAAAATGTGCTGTATGCCCGTGCCTATACCAGTGAGAGTCTATTCTTCATTTAGAACTAATGCTGGTCTGAATAACCGTTTTTATGTTGTGGAAAAAAAAGACTCATGCCCTTGCCCAAGGTAATGTGAAATATTGCGCACAGATCTTTGTGAAATTGTGTGGAGAGCTGGGTCATACACCAGTGAACACTGTAGCAGATTTTGAAGCCGAGCTACATCACACCTTTACTTTTTTTTTTACATTATTTATAAGCCATAAACCAGCATTTTGTTTGTACTGTGGTAACACTAGGTTACCACCAGATGGTAGCAGAGCCCATCAATGGTAAAGCCAGCCTTCCATCCAAAACGTTTATAAATTTCTCTAGATGATCCATTTTCAGTGTCAAGGAGTCAGATTATAAAATGAAATGTCAAATGTACACAAAAATGAGTGTTTTGGGTGTAATGGCAAATTTTAGAGAAATGTTTGGCCGTTGTTTTTTATTTGACTTCAGCTCGGGGTTTCCACTCTGCCTCAGGTGAACATCAGATGGAGCTGTTGGACTTTGTAGCTGCCAAATTCCACGAGGAAGGGGGTGTTTTCAAACTGTTAGTAAGTAAAACATGAACCTCCACAAAGACGTTTTAAAATTGCATTCTCTGTTTTACTCTCTGAAAGTATTAGCACTATCTGCACGCACGTGAATGTTGGTCAGGAGAACTTTCTCTTTCAATGTATCACCCTCTGCTCCTCCCTCCCCCGCAGATCATTGACTCCATCATGGCCCTGTTCAGAGTAGACTTTTCTGGTCGAGGCGAACTGGCCGAGCGGCAGCAGAAACTGGCCCAGATGCTGTCTAGGCTGCAAAAGATCTCTGAAGGTCTGAGCGAGGCCTCTACTATGTGTGTGTTTGTGTAGAAACCACACTTATGACTCATGTGTAATTATTTTAATGATTGTTTTCAACAAGGAGTGTTGAGTTTGATTTGATCTTTTCGGATTAATTTCAGCATAAAAATGTCTCACTTGGTGGTCTGTAATAAGCGTACAGTAAAAGAGACGATTGTGTTGATTGTTTTATTCTTATGTGTGGAGTATTTTGTGGCCTTGTTTAATGTTTTCCCTAGAGTACAATGTAGCAGTGTTTGTCACCAACCAAATGACAGCTGATCCTGGTGCAGGGATGACGTAAGAGATGGCAGATTTTCTCAGTAAAAATGAATGAGATGCCTCTTATTGATATTTTTTATTTTGATTGCCCTCTTTCAGGTTTCAAGCTGATCCCAAGAAGCCAATTGGTGGACACATCCTGGCCCACGCTTCTACCACGCGGATAAGCCTGAGAAAGGGCCGCGGAGAAATGAGAATCGCCAAGATATTCGACAGGTCGGGTGCATCATTGTTTCACTTTGTTTTTAATTATTGACCGAGAGTAAGAATTGAATTGCTTTGTCTCAGAATTTCTACAGAAGTTGTGATGAAACTCATTAATTCTATTACAGTAACGCTTAGTTTGTAAGCCATGATGTTATTAATTTCCCTTCATTCTGGATGTGTTGCATATAATTTATCCAGATTGTCTCAGACTGCATCCTGACATATTTGGTATGAAAGCAGGTCCATCGAGATTAGAGGCTTTTAAGGAATCCTACCTGTTTTTAACAGGTTCCCTCTAAGTGTGCCTGATTGATATGTAACACCGTAGGTCAATGTGTAGCCTGTAGAGCTTGCAGGATAATGAAAAGGTTCCTTCAATGACAAACACTGGTGTCACGTTCTTATGGTGTATATACAGTAAACTTGGATTAAGCACGTAAATGTTTAATTTGACTTGTTTTACATGAATTGCACGGCAGGAATAGCTCTATTTACATCACAGGAAATTAGACATTTCGAGGTCTGTTTGCTTAAAGTCAGGTTTGAGTCTTTAATATTGACTCAGACTTTCTCTCTTATTTCCATTAGTCCTGATATGCCTGAGAATGAAGCCACTTTTGCCATCACTGCTGGAGGAGTTACTGATGCCAAAGAGTGAAGGAGGACCTGTAGGGAGAGGCACACAATCCAAAACAGTTAGATTTTCCACCCTTTTTGACTTATTTAATAATTTCTCACCAAATAGTTTATTGAGTGTTATAACTTATTACACTGATATTGACATTTTGTGGTTCTTGGCAGTTTGTGTATTTGTTCCTTGTATATATTTGCACTGTAGTTTTATTGTGTGCTGTTGAGATGTTAAATGAAACAGAGTGAAATGATCCAACCTGAGGGGATTTTAGTCTTTACAAGTGAACTGTCAGCTGCAGTATGACCTGGGGGGTTGGTGATGAGAAATGACAACGAGGAGCCATCTTCTGTTCTGGTCAAAGTGGCACATGTTCTGATTCTGTTCTGATCTCATGACACGGTAACTAGTCTCAGTGCATCAAAATGAGCAGGCTGGGAGCATGGTGGGGTCTTCATAGGGTGTTGGCACATGTACATTAAATTTACAGGGTAATGAAGAAGCAAATCTGTGCAAAACAGTCTGCTTCCGTGGAGAGGTAGAACCTGGGTGTATCTGAATGGAAAACGCCTTAGATAATATCTTCCATCAAGGTGGCAAAAAGAGTGTCAAGAGTCATTTACAGCATAGAAGTACATGACTTTATATGTCCACTCCAGTCCGATAGGTGGCGGTAAAACAGTTTTCAGCTGGATTTCAACCGCCTCAAACACAAAAATCAGGCAGAAGTCCGGTGTCGCCCTCTAGCGGCCTTCTCTGTCAGCGCAGCGGCAGCACGCCACCACTTCACGTCGGTTACTGGATCCATATGCTTAACAAAGCGATGGGAACTTCACCGAACGTGCTGCGGAGAGTCTAAAACGCGACAGCGCCGTGACACGACTTAACGGAACCACAAAAACACACCATCTTCCCCGGTGCTGCGAAGCTTGACAACTCGGGGCGAAAAAGGAGCGATGGACGCGAGAGACACAGCCCCGGATTCGTGGGAGCTGGAGGAGGATGCCGAGGCCCCGGCTGCCGCGGCGGGGCTCGAGACCGCCTTCGCCACCCTCAACGTGAACGCCAAGCCGTTCGTCCCGAACGTTCACGCCCCGGTGTTTGTACCGAGCTTCCTCCAAGCCAGCGCCGCGGATCCCCCGGCTTCAGACGGTAGGCGAACCCCCGACAGCTGCTTGGAAGTTAGCTCAACTTGCTAGCTCGCATGCTAGCCGAGCTAAGTTAATTAGCCTTCGCTGCCGTGTTGTGAGCAGCCAGTGCCGACAGTTATCACATTTCCTCTTATCAACAAGTCCTCTCGGGGTTATACACGTTTTATAACGGCGTTACAGCGTACGGATAACGCATCAACACCTAAAATGAAACGGAACACGCAACCATCCGCGGCTAATAAATATTTATGAAAGTTTGACCTGCTTTGTTTTCTCCCCTAAAGGTGCCGGTGACCCGGTGGCCAGCATGGAAGTGGCAGAAACAGTCGGTATGATCCCAGCCGCAGCATGTTTAGGGTGTTAAGTTACAAATCTCTCAGTCTGGCCGCTTGTTACCACAAGACAGGTGTGTGTGTGTGTGTGTGTGTGTAGTTTAAAGGGTTGGGACATCCACCTGCAGCCAGGCGTGACACCTCAAAACAAACCCCATGCAGATAAAAAAAACCAGCTCGTTTTTAACCCTCTGACTTTACACTCGAACCACTGCTGGTGTCGCTGATCCATATTTGGAGTGCCGGCATTGGTAAACTCAAATGCACATCACAGGACTATGTATTACATGATGCAACCTCACTTGTCCATGCCCAAAATAGACATCCAATGGGACTGATACACGGTGTGTACCGTGTCAAGGGGTCCACGTCCAAGGCCTTGGCCCCGCTGTGTGTCACAGCGTTTCTGGATGTATTTGATTACAGCTAAGTCACTGTTGTGCTGACCACTAAGTTTTTGTTTGCCCGAGTCGTATTCATCCACGTTTTTGGCCGTGTGTTTGATGCTGTGGGCCTCGGCTCGGGTTACGGAGAACTGATGGTGTTTTTGTTTTTCATGGAGAGGCTGAGCGCCACAGCTGCAACTAGAAAGAGTGAAACGGGGGAGACAGATGGAGAAAGGGTGTCGAGGCTAAATTCTGTTTCCAAAACTGTGGATTCTGTGTATACTGCATTTTGTTCTGTTGGCAGGCAGAAGGGATGAAGAATATATGACTTTTTAAATGTTATCAAGATAAGGCCACGTGCATACTATTCAGTATTCTTTATTTACACTCAGCAGACATGTTGACGTTGTAGAGTGGAACGAATAGAAAACGTGCAGGCCAGTTCCTACTTTAGAGGCATAAGACGGATGAAATTATGATTAAGCAGGAAGTAAGATGTTACAGATGGTTACAGAGGTCAACAAAAGGCTGAGAGTGGTGCGGCTGAGGGATGTAATGTAAACGCTCCTCTGGTGTGACACAGAGTACACAAAACTACACATTTTGTTTACATATGTGACCAATCACCACGGTAAATGACGTGAACGCCGAACACGGAGATGGAAAGTCTCCATGTGAGTTTGTGGAGCCAATCATGTTAAGTTCCCAGAACAAGTGAACCTATGCTCTATGCCATATTTCTCAGCTCGGTCTTGGAGCTGCTGCATCATGTATCCTTATCGCATCACTTATCGCGATTGCATCATTTAACAAGTTACCACACATCGCCAAAGTATCGGGAATGCATGGACGTTGACGTATCCGGCTGATCAAAGGAACGTCATGGGGACCTTTTTGGCTCTGCAAACAAGTAAAGTATAGATTGGCCGTAAGGAAAGACTCGTACGCATTGTTTGGTTTGGTGTACTGATTCAGCTGCCAGACAGTCGGATGATTAATGTACTGTTGATGTATTCTGACAGTCAACTTTTGTCTGTAAATTTGTGACCGTAATTCAGATTTGTACTCGAAATAAGGAAGTCATAACTGTAAAACATGCAACTTTTTAATACAACATGCAAAAAATACGCACAACTTTTGTCTTTGTCACAAATAAATTTGTATAATTCCACACACATTTGATCATTAATACACGAGTAATGCACGTGTGATTTTTGACAGTGATCTCACTCCAAAGTGAAGCGTTTTGAGTTGATGCCTCCTTTTCCCCGACCTGACTGTCTGAAAGTCATCGCCCGTCTTCCTCCCACCAACGCCCTCGATCTTAAAACCACAAACAAAGACGGCACAAAGTGAACTGAGCTACGTTCGTGGTAGTTCAGACGGCCGAGCTGACGCAGTAATTATCTTAATCGTGGATCGCTCGTGAGTGTTGACAGTGACACAGTCCAATAAAATCATACAATGTGTAATGCTAGGTTAAAGCGACAGATGGATAGAAAGGTGGTGTGAAGAGGTGTGTCATCTCCCAAGTGACAGATACACAGAGAGGTGCTCTTTAAACCTGCCGCTCCTTTGACGAGGCGTCTTTGAAATGGCTCCAGACCCGACTGAAATCCGCACGCTAATTACCGTGTAATGAGACAAAGTGGAGGCCCGCTCTCTCTCTCTCAGCTTTTTCCGCACATGCTGATTATCAACGTGAGCGGTGAGGAGAAAATGTGCATTGTACATGACTGCTGGGCTGCATAATTTCATAGTTACAGAACACGGGAGGCTTGTGTGTTGCTATGGGACGGCATGTCTTCTGCTCTGCACGCTGCATCGTCTGCGCTTGTACTTTTTCAGTTATGTATGAAGAATGAACAGCAACGGTGTCGCCTATCAAGGAAACTCCATTAATGTACCATGTGTCAGAACAACCTGAGGCCTTTGTGACAAACTTCCAACTCCCACAGTCTCCATACTAACTGGTCTCTTATTTACTCTTAAGTCAAACCATTTGACAGGTGTAGTAAACTTTCTCAACATTCTGCTTAGTGTGATGATATCATTTTTAGACTTACAGGATCCTCAAAAAGTCTTCAATTTGTTTGCGTTAAATAAGGCCTTTCTTTGCGGTGTCCACTGCTGTTTTTACTAAAAACTGATCACCCAACCCGTACAGTGAATCTTAACAACACAATGAAAGTTTCATTTCATAACCCGGCAGCCCCCTTTGAACTGTATTATTTATTTCTAGCATTACAGGATGAAAAATGCTCGCGTGTTGGTGATCAATCGACCGGAGGGGAAATTGTAAGCCAGCCGTGAAGCTGCCAGCGTCTCTGGAGCAATATAATCAGAAAACCCTCACGACATTCCAAGTGCTGCTGAACTGTTGGGCTTTAGTATAACCTTGGATGAAGCGTTCCACTTGCGTCATTTTCCTACACGCCATGAAACGAGCTGCACCATTAGCAGGACCAGTTGTCACAACGGCCCTCACTGCAGTCGTGCAGCGCCTTGGCTGTCAGGTTTCTGTTATGAAAGACAGGCGTGTGTGAGTGTGTCAGTGTACAAAGGTTGCTGGGAGGAATTTCCCACCCAGTTTACCTGCCTGGGCCCCAAAGTCACAGATTAAACGTCAACAAATTTAAAAATGAAGTTATGAATTGGAATAAAAGTAACAAAGCAACCCTTTTAAGTTCTCATCTTGTACAGCTCGTATTGCGGGCAGGATGAAGCGATTCGTTATCCCTCAGCTTTTACGTATCTTGGGTAATTCTATGTGAAAATGTCATCAATTATGATTACAGCTGTGTGTGTGTGTGTAGTAACTGTCTGTTGTTTCAGCTCCGGTGGAGAATGGAGGCACAGAGACGGAGGCAGACATGACCACAGAGGAAGAGACGTGGGAGCAGAAGGAGGAGCCGGGGGGAGGAGGAGGAGGTGGCGGCGGGCAGGGGGAGCCTCACTGTGAGGAGGGCGCCGGGAGGAAGGAGAGCGAGGAGATGATGATGGAGGAGGAAGAGGAGGAGATGCCTATGCTCAAAGTAGTCCCGGTGCAACCGGACGCCCCCAAGAAGGAGCACGTGAACGTGGTTTTCATCGGCCATGTTGGTACGCTGTGTTGAACCTCACTTTTTGGTGCCACTTTAAATATGAAAACGGACTAACGCGCATTTTGTTCATTTAATTTTGTGCCTTTATGCGTTTAAGATGCTGGGAAATCTACTATTGGAGGACAGATCATGTGAGTCACCCTCTTTATCATAACACCTTTTTAAAACCCTGCTTTGGCTGCCCACGTCACACGTTTCCCGTCTTTCGTTTTAGGTACCAAACTGGAATGGTGGACAAGCGAACTCTGGAAAAATACGAGAGAGAAGCAAAAGAAAAGAACAGGGAGACATGGTGAGAAAGGCTGGTGTTGTCTCTGGGTTCATTCTGGTGTAACAGCAAAGGAATTGTTCTCCGTAGCCACTGAAGGCTGCTGCATTCCTTCCTGCTCTTTCTCCTCTTCTCAGACTTGTGTTGTGTTTGCTAGATTTGATTTGTTTCTGTTGTTTGTTTTGAGGAAATTGAGTTACCTCAAATCAGACAGAAGGCAGAAGTCCTCAAAAAGCTCTGCATTGTCTGCAGGTACCTGTCGTGGGCTCTGGACACAAACCAGGAGGAGAGGGACAAGGGGAAGACGGTGGAGGTGGGCAGGGCTTACTTTGAGACGGAGAAGAAACATTTCACCATCCTGGACGCTCCCGGACACAAGAGCTTTGTCCCCAACATGATCGGGGGGGCTTCACAGGCTGACCTGGCTGTGCTGGTGAGATGGACAGAGAAATTCACACACACGTATATTATGTGTTGTGCGTTGTGTCTAGGTCACTGCCATGAAACACAAAAGAGGAACACACACTCACACACACTCGAAGAGACGTTTCTGTCAGTTCATCCAGAAACACATAACGTGAGCAGACTTATTCTGTGCTGTGATGCTTCTTAATCCTGATCCTCATGGACCACAACACCAATTTAGATAATCAGGTATGGGACCAGCAAAATGCAGTGCTGTGGCCCAGAACGACAAGGATTGAGGAGCGCCTAATGCCTCACGGGACACGCTCACGCTACATCACTGGATAGTGGAGCTGATAAATAGAAGCTAAATGAACACATGAGGGTGGAGCTAGGCTGCAAAAGTTGAATCGATGGCATGAATAGTCCCGAACAGATGTGGGAATGAGTACAATCTGAACAGGTCCACAGAGTCATTTCATTGGTGTTTCTCTGTCTCAGGTGATTTCGGCCAGAAAGGGGGAGTTTGAAACCGGCTTTGAGAAAGGTGGACAGACTCGGGAACACGCCATGCTGGCTAAAACGGCGGGAGTCAAACATCTCATTGTCCTGGTCAACAAGATGGACGACCCCACTGTCAACTGGAGCCTAGAAAGGTGAAAAGGGCCCAGGGATCATTGTGTAGAGATGTGGGCGGCAGCTAATCTAAAGTAAATGCATCATGTTTGTTTGTGTAATAATCCAAAAAGGGGTGCAGAGTATTTTGAAACTTTGTCAAGGAGCCTAGATGTTCATAAATAAACCATGCCTTTGGTTTCCCTGTCGCAGGTATGAGGAGTGTAAGGAGAAACTGGTGCCATTTCTGAAGAAGGTGGGCTTCAACCCCAAAAAGGACATCCACTTTATGCCTTGTTCTGGACTCACAGGTGCCAACCTCAGAGACCCGGTACCTGAGTGCACCTGGTACACGTAAGTCACACGACGCCTGTCATTAGCGGTGGCTGAGTGAGCGTTTGGAGTGTGTGAGAGCTGCTGTGGTGTGCTGACATCACCGCCGGACAAACCCATCAGTCTTAACAGTCCCTGAACTTTGCAAAGTCGGGGCATTACATCACCAGGTGATTTATGCTGTTATCTTTGAAAGTCGGAGCCTTGTAGGTCTCCTTGCTATGGATGCCACAAAAAGGCATCTTCTTCCTCACGTTCAAGCAGTCCATGAAAAAGTTCAGTGTGGAGTGGTAGTTTGTTAATGGTTAACACCGTTTGGTTGAAGACACTGGGGATGCACCGATGTGGTCATGGTCAGTCATTTCATCTCAACCTAGGTATAAAAACAAAATCCCCACATCTTGAAGATCCTGTTTGCTGTGTTGTCTGTGAATCCCCCACCTTAAATCCCCACAGATATCAAGACAGATGTGTATTTTAACCCCTTAAACTCTTTGAGTTGACGTCATTGAGTCCATCCTTGGAAAGTTTTAATAGAAACTCCAATGAAAAGTCAACCATTGCCAAACTCTGCAAATGTATCGCAAGCAAATCTGAGGTGCTCTCACTCTCTCTCGCTCTCTCCACACCATGTGAATCATCTTCTATTTTTTTGGCTCCGTGCCACTAATAAGTGTTTTCCTCACGTGGCGTTGAAGTGCCCTCCCTGACCTCATTGCGTTTTTTTGTGTGTTGGAACGCTTTAAGTCTCTTTGGTTACAGTTTCTTGGAGACGCTCCCACTCCAGAAGTGTTTGTGCTGCCAAACAATGCCACAAACCCTTCAGACCGCCTGTCACTTATTTAGGAAGCATGTTGCATACATAATAATGATATTCATCCAAAGCCTGGTCACTGACAGTTTGTTGACGTCGTTGAATGTGAGGTGAAAATCAGGAACGAGAGAACTTTTTTTCTCCCAGAATGCACACGAAAAGATTAGTCTTGGAACTTCCGTGTATGGCCTGCGGTCGACCACAAGATACAACAACAGGAACCAGTCTGCGTGTGTCACGTGTCAGACGGGTTTTTAAGTGTTTTTTTTCTTTATATTTATAGATTTTATGACACGTTGAACTAATGAAACATCTGTGTTCGGTACTCTGGTCTGTGTCCTTGACCACGGCACTCGGACCGCCGTCTCCGATAGATCAACACATCTAGTATAAAAATATAAAAACACATTTAGGTTAAATCTTAAAAAAGTAAGGTTTAAGAGATGGTTTTTTTTTTTCCCAATGTATTTACTGAAATTACTGATGTGGAAAGTCCCATTAGGTTTAGCCAAAGTTTTGATTTTTGCCTGAAAATTGACTCACTTACCAATTAATTTACCGGCTTTTAAGGGGTTAAAAAACCTAAAAGGTGAGAGACAGAACAGACATGGTTTGTAATGTGCTGAAATGTTTTTTATGTTTATAAACAATGAAAAAAATAGTTTTGAGCCAAAGGTGACCGATTTATGGTAATATAGAAATATAGTGAATGCTGATAATGAAAGTTTTTGTACATTGAGGCCATTCGAGAACTCGCTTTTATTAATACACATAGATAACTGGTCATGTCAGTTATGTTTTATCTCGATTTTATTGCTGTAAAAGCTGTTGGATTCACTCTCCCGCCCATCTAATGTCGTTTATGGCTGCAAACCAAAGTATTTATGAAGTCAAAAAATGACCCCTTCATGGGTAAAGGGATCGAGTGTGAACAGCATGGCTACATAAGGGTTAAATGAGCTGATTTGTCTGATTATTCTCATGATGATTGTTGACAGTCCTCCTGTTTGTTCTTCATCAGAGGGCTGCCATTTATTTCCCACCTGGACAGTTTGCCAAATTTCACCAGATCCAGCGACGGGCCCATCAGACTACCTATCGTAGACAAGTACAAGGTGAGAGAGTGGTCGACTCGGTGTCTGCCACGCTGTCCTCGGCGGACGAGCGTGACTGAAATTTCTGCAATGTTTTGTTCTTTTGGCCAGAGTGTCCCCGTTTCCTATCCAAGCTGTCTCATCTCTGCTGATATTCCACTCCACCGCCTCTGCATTCCTCCTGCAGATAAATGAGCGTTTTGGCCCTCGGCTCAGAGTAAACCTTGGAAGCAGAATGTTGCTGCAGTTGAGATGTGTGTCTGAAAGTTTAAAGTTGGAGCTTGTATTCAACCTCCATTCATTCCTGACCTTATAGTGTCTCTGCAGATCCTTGAAAAGTCTGAAAATTTGTTCATATACTGTATTTAAAACTCTAAGCTCCTTTCCAAAGCCTTTGACACTGGAAATAAAAGTTTCTTTCATTTTGGCTCACTGCATTGAGAAATCTCAGTAGGGACGGACAGACAGACATTTTTGTGCGCAAGTTTGTGTTTTGTATTTTAATGCCACTGACAAAAATTGACAGAGCCAGCAGTAACAGTTTGACGAATACTGGTTGGATATGATGGATTTAGCCGCATGGTTCTTCTTAGAGATGATGACACCAGGCCTGTAGTTCATTATGCTAGCAAGATTTAAACTCTTCACCGTGGGTATCAAACCCACCTCCGTTCATGTACTCTGGTCTTTTTACACCTGCCTTCCTGCACGCTGTGACAAAGCTCCAGGCCCGGAAATCACAGACATTTCCTAGCTGTGTTTCCCGACTTGTGTGGTCAAGGCTAAACGTGCCTAAACCATGTCATCTGTGACGTCACATGCTTTCGACATTTTATATTTTGAAATTGAATTCTGAGTCATATTAAAAAGGTCTTAAAAATGTCTTAAAGTTGACTTTTAAAACCTGGGCTGATACCCAACAAATAACAGAATCATGGATAAGACGATCGAGTAATCAATTTTTATTTTTTTTTATTGTTTTATTATTGCTTTCGAGTCTGGAATAAGTTGATTTCTAATTTTGTCTAATCTTTGATCCAATGTGTTTGTGTGCACGCGTGCGTAGGACATGGGGACTGTCATCCTTGGGAAGCTGGAGTCTGGATCCATCAGTAAAGCCCAGCAGTTGGTCATGATGCCAAACAGGGTGAGGTCTGGTCCTCACGTGGCACCAATAAACTCAATACACCACAAACACACACACACTCCATCTTATAAAGAAAACACTGTAACCACATCTAAGTCATTTGCGGGTGTGTGTGACCTGTCCATCAGTGTTTGGATCTTTGTTTCACTCTTCTTGCAGCACACTGTGGAGGTGCTGAGCCTGCTGAGCGACGACGTGGAGACGGACGACGCCAGTCCAGGGGAGAATCTCAAGCTGAGGCTCAAGGGCATTGAGGAAGAAGAGATCCTCCCGGGCTTCATCCTCTGTAGCCCCGACAACCTCTGCCACTCGGGTCGAACCTTTGACGCTCAGGTAAATACAATATAGACCCCACGGCCCACAGGTTCACGTTGTTGTTTGTTACAGATAGAACTCCATTCGAGCACAACGTTCCAGCATCATCAAATAGATGAAAGTTTTCATTTATCCCACGTGATGCTGACGGATGAAGTCTCCATCATTGTCTTCCTCCACATTGTCCACATTTTATGTTCCCGTTGGTCATTTCTTTTATATAGAAAGGAATTTTTCCACATCTTGTTAAGCACCAGTCTTATTTTCATCAAACTAATCACAGCAATGACAGAGCAAAAACACAACTTCATAAATATTTGAAAATTGGACCCAAACAAAGGTAAAGAAACTTAAGTATTTCAGAAAAGCATCTGTGTACTTACAGTATGCAAATGTGGTATTTCAGGGTTTTTTGTTTTGAATATGTCTACATGTCTTTATGGGTTGTTGTCTATAGATCAAAATGAATTAAAACAATAATAAGGCAGTAATAAATACTCCTACTTGAAACTGCTTCACTTCCTGCATACCGTGTGGACACATACAGGGTGCAAGAGCGCCGACTAATTCCGTCACACACGGAGTCAGTATTTGGGTCGATTGTAGATTTGACTTGACTTTGAACTGATTCTGTCAACTCATTTGTCTCTGAACTTTCCACGTTCCGCTCTTATTTCAGATCGTCATCATCGAGCACAAATCAATCATTTGTCCTGGTTACAATGCAGTTCTTCACATCCACACCTGCATTGAAGAGGTGCAAATCACGGTGGGTTAACTCTTTACTGTCCTATCTATTCCTTCATCTTTTTTTTGTTTACATAAGTAAAGATTTAATGCCAATTTTCATGTCGGTTTTGTTGTAAAAGTAATTTGACTGATGTTTGGTTTTCACACTGATTTCTGGGATTTTTCATAATTGGTGTCTGACCCGACATTCCTGAGAAAATGATGCAGGCAGTCCTGTGTCACGTGGCAATGTTAGTCGACGGAGTGACAAAAAAGGATGTGTTATGCCTGACCACTCCAGCTACGAATACACAGTTTGGATAAACAGATATAAAATGTTAAACACATTTCCTCATGTTGGGTTGTTTTTTCCTCCTTGCCGTGAATCCTTAATCCTTGTAAGGATGCACACTCCTAGTGTTATCACCTCACTGCTACTGTTTCACTTTGAAGTCATGGGAGTGGTTGTTCACCAACCTGCTGTTATTACCACTGACTACCACTAGATGTCTGTTGTTAAGGGGAAAACACAGAAAAGGATTATCGCTTAAGACCTCTCGATGACGTTAGACTGGAAGTGTGATGTTTGAGGTCGATGAATCTCTGTTAATCCTGATTTGCAGGCCTTAATCTGTCTGGTGGACAAGAAGACAGGAGAGAAGAGCAAAACACGACCACGTTTTGTCAAGCAGGACCAGGTGTGCATCGCCAGGCTCCGGGCAGCAGGAGTCATCTGCTTAGAGACGTTCAAAGACTTCCCTCAGATGGGACGATTCACACTGCGAGATGAAGGTAAAGGAGTTTGTGATCAAATGTCCATCAAAACTGCTTAAAACAATACCACCACAAGGGGCAGCATTTCATTGTTGAACAAGGCTCTGGGCTCTTATGGAAATCTATAGAGTGGGATAACTGTCAAAAATCACTTGTGTATTTCTTTGTATGTGTATTTCTTGTTTTTTCTGCGTCCAGCTGATGGTTGGTCAATTACACAAGGGTATAAAATTGCAAGCCAGTTTTGCCTGTTTATGCAAATTAACAAGTAAGTAGGTGTGAGTAGTTATTTATTTATCGTAAGCAGCTTCTCTACTCCAAAGAAAAATGTTGAAATGACCATAGCTGCAAAAATTAGCTTGGAAAAATCTTGCCTTTAAAATGCACACGATTAAAAATGAGATGCTGAGTGATGGAATGAGCTCAGGTCGAGTCAAAGACTTGACTGATCTCAAAGGGTTAATCCAAACTCCAAGCGTGGCCGTCCTCTGCGTGTCTGAGTACTGAAATAGGCAGGGAAAAATACAGGTTTTCTAGTGTCACCGTGGTTAATTTGAATTTACATTCCTCCTCCTCCTCCTCCTCTCCCTCCAGGCAAAACCATTGCCATCGGCAAAGTGCTGAAGCTGGTGCCAGAAAAGGACTAAATGCGAGAGCGGCAGCATGCATGGATTTCTTCCAGTCCGTACCAGAGGAGAAACGCTGCTAGAGTCGACCCAAACAGCTACTCTCTCTTTACACACAACTATGCTGAAGAGAGGATGAACAACAACAATAACAACCAGGAGGAGCGAGGGAGAATAAACTGAGTGAAGACATGAAGAAAACAAGACTGAATCAGTTTTTATGGCGAATCATGAGACCAAGTCCAGTGTCCAGTGCTTTCTCATATTGAGAGCTCAGCTATGCCACTAATGTAGCTCCAAGTTCCCCTTCTCCCCTCCCACAGCTAACTGTGCTGTTGGCTGTTCACACCGTTTGTTTTTAGAATGGAGATGGATGCAGTTTTACAGATTCTGGAGGTGACAAATGTATAGCATCGGAATAAATAATGTTATAACCTGTAAACGAGCAGAGTCAGTTAGTTTAAATGATTTGCAAAAGTTAATCACCTTTTAAGAACGATCCAGTCGAGAATCCGGTGAACATTTTATTTGGTTTTAAGGATTGCTATACCAAATTCTTCTTTTTAGTTTGGTCTCTCTCCACACGAGATGATTTAGTTGGATTGAGCTCACATACTACTCTGATGGACACAAACACACGGACAAACAACACAGCTGTTACATAATCAAAGCTGAAAATAAATGATCAAGCTGCAACAAAGTGCCGTTTTGTCCATTTGTAATTATACACCCAACAATACTCATGATTCTAAGGTTCCGACTGCCGAGGACGTGGAAGAAATCGAAGAATCTGGATATTGTGCCAGGAAAACTCACTAGTCTTTTTTTTGGAAAGGTCATAGAGTTTTGAAAAATATTTTTTGACTCTAATGGGAATAAAATATATAATTTGCTTTGATATGGATTTAAAATTCCACAGTAATGGTACATGGTAAGATGGTACCATGACCGCCACCTACTGGACTGATGAGTGGAGTCTGGCACAAAACTAAATCTAAATTCTCCCAGCTCAACTTAATCAGATGTTTACATGCAGTCCTATCTGTCTTCCGAAGACCCACTAGTGATCTGTTAATAAGGACTGTGCTCCCTGGTGTTGTTCTGTCACCATAGTAACAGTCGTAGTCCATCAAAAAGCCACAATGGAAGTTCAAGGTTGGAGTTTTTAGTTTAAGTCATGAAAATCCATTTGAATCCTGTGATTCAAATTCTGTTTGAACACTGATACTACCTAATTGTGTCAGTGTCACAGAATCTTTGATTCATTTGTTAATTTACACATTATATAATTGATTAATAGTTGATAATCTTTATTTTGGTGTTAATTGCTTTCGTGTATTTATATTTTACTTTAAATTTTTATGAAATGCTGCTGATATTTCAAGATGTTAAGATCCAGTATAGTAAACACATTAAGTCCGAAATTATGGAAAAATGGCAAAAATGGCACTAGT
>OMNV01013257.1:36927-59684 GCA_900303265.1 Brotula barbata
AATACAAAAAAAAAAATCACAATACACAGAAAAAAAATCACAATACACATCACATCAGCAACTAAATATCATGATGAGGCATTGAAAGGCAATTCCCATCCCCCGCAACCTTCAGTCAGCTTCATCAAGCCTGCATTTAGTGTGTGTGTGTGTGTGTGTGTGTGTGTGTATATATCTATATGTATGCTTTAGCTGGCTTAATTTCCTGAGCTGTAAGAGTCCTTGTGGACGTGTGAATGTTTGTGTCCGACGGTCTGACTCCTACCTCTCCGTCCACTGTTCACTATGAATGTGACCCTAATAGTCCCGTTGTTCTCAGTAACTTTTTTTTTTTATTAGTTTGCTGTAAAAGAATGCGTCGAGAGCTATAAAAACATTTTGGATGAGTGCTATAAAAATATCATAACAAAACCTGGAGGTCGACGAGGACACAGAGGAATGCTGCTGCAGCAGAAACCCACGGAGCTCGGTGAGGTCTTAGTGAAATCCCTGCAGAGTGTGGAAGGTTTTGCTACACATTACACACACTGAGGGGATATTGAGGTTATAACAGTTGTCCTGATTCAAAGATGTAGCGTCGCTAAACGTTTAAACAGCACAGAGTGAAATCCACTCCGTCAGCAACAACAAATAAGTAACTAAATGAACGATTCATCTTTCTGATGCTCGTCGGTGATACATTCAAATATTAGACGACGATAATTAGAAGAAACGCACATTTTCCTCATCGCTCTTTGGGATCGCACGTCGTTATGTGAATTCAGCTAAAACCTCATTATCACGGTCTTCATTTCCTTTTCCTGTTAGACGTGAATAATGAATGGAGGTTCAAGCTCTGACTTGGAGGTTGTGTCTGCATGAATGTCACGTACTTTAAACCACATGTCTGCACTTTTACAAAACGTCACCGTTTCTTGGAATTTACATCCAAACTGGGTCACTGATGTTTTCTTTTTTTTTGTAAGTTGGAGATTTTTTTTTCTTTCTGAGAAAGATCTCCTCTGTGGGGCTCAAGGCAATCTGGGACTCATCTCATCTGTCCATTTACAACAAGAAAGTAGTAGATCAAGGAGATAAAAATCTGTGTTTTTGTGTTTACCTTTAGTACTCTTGAGTTGTGGATGAATCTGTTGTAGCATAAAAGTTGCATTTCCTCATTAACTTTATGATTGTTAATAACACTCACAGTTATTTGTAATCCCGTAAAGGACTTTATGGAAACATCCACTCAGCTTTTTGCGTGGCATGCACGACGCCCTGTCTGAGTCAGCCGGTGTCAAGACGGCTCCATAAACGCTACAACTTAACTTTGTCTGTTTGTTCTCACCCGTGCAGGCACTCAGCAGAGTGATACAAAGAGACAACACCTCCTGGAGAGGCTGCTGGACGCCGTCAAACAGGTTAGCGCTGCACCAGACTCCGCCCGTTTCCAAATTTGGTCGTCGGAGGAATGACTTCCTTGAGGTTGTTGTCGTCGACACTGACTGGGTGCCGGTCGGTTGGTGTAGTCGGAGCTAATAGAAGAAACGCGACCTCGGAATCTTTTCAGCGTTTCTCTCTCGTGTATGTAGTTGTGTATAAAAACGAACCATTTATTGGGAGAACAGGGATCTGTGGCGGTGAGGCTGGGAAGGAGACACTGGTTGTGTCATAGTTTTAGGCCACATTAGAAAGATCCTCCTCCACCGTACCATCCAGTCTTCGGCCCATCTTTCTCCACTTCACTTCGCCCAGTCAGGATCAGGACTCCGCCCTAAGTGGCTCCTGTGTGTGTAATCACGTGACTCATCCCGTCAGGTCTGATGAGAAGCCGTAGCGTCCTATCATTACAGTCCATCAGAGAGTCCACCTGCTCCTCCGGAAACTTTCGGCTGTGGCCCGATAAGATCTGTAGAATTTGATTTGTGTGATGGGCGCACAAAGAGCTGCTCTTATCCTTCTCCTCATATCTTTGCAGTGCCAAATCCGCTTTGGAGGCAGGAAGGAGATTGCCACGGACTCGGACAGCAGGTAAGAAGTCACCGCTGGGACGCCCGTCTTTCTTCCTTCAGCGCATTAGAGGCCGTTTGGTGGTCCTGGTCAGCTGTTACCGTGGCGATATCAAGCACATCCTTCACTAACGCTCTCAGCACGACATCACTGCTGCGCGTGACTTTTCCATCAATGTAGCATTACGTAATGAAAACGAAAGTACGGCAGTGAAATGTTGGATAAAATGTCAAATCATGAACTCCTCACGAAGACCTGCAGGGCGGAGCTTTAAAGCCACAGTATTTATTTCATCTTGAAATGAATCCATGCATCGAGTGCTCTGTAATGTTCCCCTCTGATGGAATCTGATTAAGGGAAAATCTTATTCCCATTCAGCATGAGGGGAATCACTGCTCTGTCCTCGGTCACGTCTCATCTTCTCCTGTGGGAGGAGCTGTGGAAACGCAACACAGTAACTTAGATTCTCTTTGGATTTAAGTCTGTAGTCTGGACTTGAATCAAAAGAGTGAGCAGTGTGCATCACGTCCCAACTTTATCTGTTATCTTACCACATCCGTAGAATGAACCTGCACTGTATGGATCCTTAAACACATTAAAGGGAGTTCAGACGTTTTACCCTGAAACGTTTTATGCGTGTATTGCTGTATTTTAGCTGCTTATTCTCATCAGTTGACTGCTCGTGTGACGTCGTTTCATAACCCGAGGTAACGCCTCAGACAATGCAATTTCCCAGGAGCTCCCATCATTATAGTCGATGTCAGTATCTGTTTGGGAATCCGCCGGTTACGTTCAGCTTCTGTTGTGCTGTCGAAAAGTACAGCACAGGGCTCCACGAGGCTCCACTCTGTGGACCAAAGCGCTGAATTGTTCCAAAACATGATTAGATCCTGTAAAATTCCTGTGGTATCAGCACAAACCGTTTGATTGTGATGTTTGTACTGTGAGTTGAACGTCTCTTGTTTGAATTCTTCCTGTTGTGTGATAATTGACTGTAAATAAAAGTGAAGTGGAAACAGAACTCTACACAGAGGACTCTGGACAGTCCAAGTCACGGGATGTGTTCCAGCTCATCAGTTTATCTCTTAAGAACATGTGGGGAGTTGCCAGGGATCGCAACGTACAAGTTATTATCCAAACAAAAGCTGCTGCTTGAGTTTGTTTTCTGATGGGTCATTTGTACTTGTAACTAAGTCATTTTAAATGAGATATTTGTACTTTTACTCCAGTATGAGGTACTTTGAGGCCCTTCATCCAGCACTGGTTAAAATGAGGATAAGGACTCTGTCTTGTCCGAAGGCCGTCTTCAGTGAAAATGCTCCCTTGATAGATGATGATGATGATGATGATGATGATGATGATGGATCTGCCTCTTTCTGCAGGGTGATCTGTCTGTGTGCCCAGTTTGAAGCAGTCCTGCAGCACGGCCTGAGGAAGAGCAGGGGTCTGGCCCTCACCGCCGCCGCTCTCAAGCAGGCGGCCGGCTTCAGCAGCAAAGCCGAAGCAGGTAACCGCGTGAAAAACTCCGCTCCGAAGGTGAAAATCCGCCCGGTTTGTCTCCTTCACAGTCGCCTAAGAGTTTAATCAGCACCGTACGCCGTAAGAATGACGGCCGTGTGGCGTATCATTAGGAGGCAGAGCGGGGGGAGACTGATGGCTCACTCCCACAGCTCCGACCGGGTCTTCCTGCCACCAATGATGGAACTCACCGCTGTTTTAGCCGCGCTGGTGAGATTTATTCGTCTCGTAAATGGCCGCTGGCATCAGCTGCTGAGAGCGAAATTGCGTGCATGGATAATGGGCTAAGTTTAACGGCGGCCGTTTCACTTTTTTTATGGCAACACGTCGACACCTGACAATATGAAGGAGCCGGCGTGTCGTCTGTGGAAACGGCAGACCCGAGAGCGTTGACGTGTTGTTCTGAAAGCGTGGGAGGAGCAGATGTGCCTGCGGGATAACCGCACGCACACGCCGAGGCTGGCGGAGGGAGCAGATGGTTGGACAACAGACCGAGTCTGCAGCGAGAAAAGGCTGACAAACGAAGACTCCTGCTTCCTGCTTTCACTTCTGTCTGTCCTTAGACTTCTGTCTGACAGGACACCTGCTGTGGGGGAGGATGACTCAGGGCTTTGGAACCTCTTCAATCCAGGGCTGTCACTATTCATCAGTTGATTAATCATTGATTCAAATAGAATTTGTATGTAAAGTTAACTTGATGATGCCCAAACCCCCAAACTGTTTTGGAGGCAGGATAACGGCTCACGCGTTTTGCTACTCTCCACATGGCTGCTGCAGGCCGAACGTGTCCGACTCATGTCACCGCGTGGTTGAAGTTCAGATCTCATGTTCGGACCGAACGATCATTTCAGACCGGTCAGATCAGAAACAACCGAAGAATGATGCTTAGACGTCTTTGATCTGTGGAAGCGATGCTTCTAATGAGAAAGACAAACGACGTGTGTCTTCGTCTATGTAAAACGAGCCTCAGGCCCAAGACAAACAGATTTTGAAATCAATGCTTCAGCACAGAGATCCTCTGGGACGGCAGCGTTGCAGCATGCAGCATGCAGCGTGCAGCGTTGCAGCCTGAGTGAGAGTCAGAGCGCTCTGTACACAGTCTACAGCAGGATTATTGATTATTGTAGGCCTCTACGCTTTAATTCACATTACTTTTATTTTTTTCTCATTTGATGAGGATTGCATTTATTTTTTTATTTTTGTTTTTCAGCATATTTTTTTATCAACATATATTTTTATTTTTATATTTTACTTATGGAAAGCTTTTTGTCTTTAGGCCTTTGCCTAAGTCCAAATACACTTGTTTCTTTTGTGTCTTTGCTCTCTCTCTGTTTCTCTCTCTCTCTCTCTCTCTCTCTGGTCTATACTTGCTCTCCTTGGACTCTTGGTCACATCCTTCCCGTCTTCCCTCCTTTCGCCTCATCCTCCCCACAATCCTCCATCATTCATTACTCACTCCCTCTCCCCTGCTTCCTTCCCCTTCTCTCTCTCTCTCTCTCTCTCTCTTTTTTGACATACTCCTCCCCCAGATTTGACTTTCTGGTTCTACGTGAAGGAGCATCTGAATCGCCACGAGCTCCAGCGGTTCTACTCGCTACGCCAAATCTCGTCCGAGCTGGGCCGAGGTCGCGCCTGGCTGCGCTGCGCCCTCAACGAACACTCGCTGGAGCGTTACCTGCACGCCCTGCTGGCTGACCGCCCACGTCTGGGGTGAGCCTCTTTCACTGTAGACCCATGAAATGTCTGGTTAGGACCCTAAACTCTGACATAATATCTTTACCTCTGCTGTTTGTAATAGATTTTCCTGTGCATGAAGGGATTTCCTCTGTGGTATAAATTAATTTGAGTGGCTCTTTCTTTGCAGCAACTACTATGAAGACTGGGCTTTTGTCCTGGATGAAGAGCGGGCCAGCATGCTGCCCACCATGGCTGCAGGTGAATCACCTTTATTTGTGTGTTTTTATGTAACTCTTGAGATAGCGAACGGAAACTGTAACTATTATAGATAATATAAAAATCTAGATATTTTTTTTCAAAATGCCCCCTGCAGCTAAAAAATTGCTTCTGATTTTCACATCACTGCAACATGAAAACTCAGGAAATCAGCATCAGGTCGAATATTTGATGGAAACGCTTCGCTGTGTGTGTGTGTGTGTGTGTGTGTGTGTGTGTGTGTGTGTGTGTGTGTGTAAACTGAAGTTTTCAGTCCTCAACCTATGAATTTGTGTCAGGATCCATTTCTGTCGGCCAGTGTAACAATACTCTTGACATTTAGCAGACACAGAACAACATTAACAACCCACTGTCAGCTGTTCATGTTGATGAATGTAAATCCAGGGCTCTCTCTCTCTCTCCCGTGAGCTCTCTCTCTCGGCCTCCTCCTGAGAATAGTAGACGCTCTCTCACGTGTTGATGTTCATGTGGATCAGAGACGGTCTGACCGTATTCCTGCCTTGCTCTATTAGTTTAACTACACGGAGAATTGAACCATAAACCCTGGGCTGAGGTCTCAGTGTGGAACTATTAATATGTGCACATCAGATGAAATTATTAAGGCGGATTACGGCGCATCTAACGCCAGACTTTTTGCTGACTATGCATATGCAGCTGGAAAAGTAATTTTCACTTCCTAGCTTTCACTGCCTGTCTGTAGAAATGCTGACTAAGCACTTCTTCAAAGCTCAAAAGCATCACTAATCTGTAATCTAATCTGCACCTTTCTCCTTCTCTCTGCGCGCTCCAGGCCTGAACTCCATCCTGTTTGCCATCAACATCGATAACACGGACCTGAACGGCGGGGTGACCCGAGGGGGGGGCTCCTCGGTCTCGAACCTCCTCAAGGAGTCCACCCAGGGCATCGGCAGCCTGTGGAAGGAGTCCACCCAGGGAGTCAGCAGCCTCCTCCGGGAGATCAGCACCGCCACGGCCGTGGTGCCGGGCTTCACGCCGAGAGCAGACGCGACCTCCGACCCCCTACCGGTCGTTCCTCGCAGCACCTCTGCTGGTATGGATCCCCACACGGAACTACAGACACAAAGTAGAATTGGGTTTCCTCCTCCAAATCTTCATGATTGTTGATTATTCTCACACACGAAAGAGAAAAATTATAAATAAGAAAAGACAAAGAAACATTCGAACGGCTTCTGGCATTTAAAAGGCATGATCCAGGTCGTTGTCGCGGACTACATGCAATACCTCCTTTGACCAACAGGGGCCACCGTAGACAGTGTGGGTGGACGTGCTATTTATTTGTCCATGCAGCGGTTAGGTTCAAAGACGGACAAACTGAACAGGATTCAGCCGTTTTCCATGCATGGAGCGTTGCGTAATCGCACCACGAAGGGAGTCCTCCTGGAGAGGAAACGCACGTGGAGGTGACTTAGTCCGACAGAGACATTTACATTCCTGAACAAAGTGAGCAGGCAAACATTGAGTGCAGATGATGAATCTTCTCCCGCCAAGCGAATAAACTCCCTTTGACCTCGTTTAATTCTCCCCAACGGTCCGACCCACTGGGAAAAGTCACTCTCTCCTCTCCATATGTTCTGCTCAGTGGGACGAACACGTCTCGAAAACAATTCTTGAAACGTGCAGCGCTAAAACTTTCCCCTGGAATGAATGCAAATTAAATTCTAAGCTGGTGTGCTAGCTCCTCAATGTGGGACGCCCCATTCTGATTATTCACTGCCAGAAGACTCGATAATGCACAGCCAGCCTCTCTGGCTCGGAAATGAGGAGGATTACAGCAGTTAAACCATGAATAGTCAATTACAACTGCATTTTTGGATGCCCGAGTGAAATAAATAGCAAATGCCGCCATTAGTAAACTTTATGATCAATGCCCATTTGGAGGTCTCAGTGAAAAAGTCTGAATTCATTTGAGTCGTGCTTTTTCTGCTCAGACTCGGGGCTGAAGAAGGAGCGACGGAGGAAGAAGAAAATCACCAACATCATCTCCTTTGACGACGATCTGGACGGGGGTGCCGAGGACGAGGAGGAGGGAGAGGACGACTCCCACAAAATAGGCCTGATGAGGAAGAGCCACACCGCTCCCGCTCAGAGCAGCGTGGAGGAAGGAATCGACCCTCTGGAACCCACCTCCTCCGAGTCGCCGGCCCAGAACGGGCTGCCCGAGCCCGGCGTAGTGAGCTGGGTGGGGTCCCCCCATCCCTGTCGCACAACAACGCCCCCTCTTCCAGACACCAAGAGCGTAGACAACGAGGAGGAGGAGGAAGATGAGGAAATGTACAAACCTCGAGCTCACACGCAGGAAGAGGAGAGGATCGGCTCTGATCAGTGAGTCACATGACATGACATCTGAGTGTTCGGGTACATCTTTAGATGGTTGTGATCGCAGCCAGAGACGACTGCAGCTCAGAGCCAAATAACCTTTGGAGCTTCAAATGCTCGTCAAATAAAGAGCGAGACGATGAATAATTAACCCGATAATGATGAGCTGCACAGCAATTAGGAAGCAGTTGAATTATGATTAGTTGGTGCCAGGGGCAACTCTTGGGGGGACACGCTGAAAAGCTGCACACGGGCGCCGGTAACAGGGACTGGACCCGAGATTTAAAGTTCAAGCTTCAACCTGCAGAAACAACTGGCAGACTGACGGCTGAGACATCGCTGACACGGGCGCCAAGGCTGACGACACCATGACCAGGGGCACTTCCTGTTGGCGTGTTAGACAGGAAGGCTCTCTCCTAGAGCCTTTTACTGAATTCAATGCAACAGGAAGTAACCACTGTGATGTCCTGGAGATCCTGTCCTGATTGGTGTCGGACTCTGAATGAGGTTGAACCTATTGTCTGTCTCCTTTCAGGATGGTGGTGGGCAGCCTGTCCAGTGTGTCCACGTGGAGCCCCCTACAGGTGATGATGGATCACAGCAGCGCAGACATTCTCATTCCCCTGAACCCTACAGACCCTCAGACAGGTACGAGTCCCACGTAGCAAACTACAAACCAGGACAGAACGTATATGACGGACACAAATACAGCGAGATACAAAAGTACAACCCAGCGTGACGCCCCAGCATCAGTTTTGTAGACATTGCGTTGTTAGTCAGTGCAGCTGTTGTGTTTTGCACGGTAAGGGCCTGTCTAATATCACGTCTCACGTATGTAAACGGATGGGATGAAACATCAGAAACAGTAGAAACCCAGGACGGTGCAGTCATGTCACGGCAGCACCGACCGTGACCGTTTGTACCGAGTCAGCAGAGATGAGATGAAAACAGCACCAGCAGTCGTACGGAGGATTAGACGGAAAAACCATACTTAACCGCCGTACGTTTGGGCTGCGGTTACACTCGCGCACCGCACGGTCAGGTAGAGCAGGCTGCTTTGTGGAGTGACTGACTTCCTAACCGGCCTCCCCGGGTCGGGGGGGGAGGATGACTGTAATTACCCCAGTATGCTGCGGGGACTATTGCTGTAATTTGGAAACGTCCCTCTCACTGTTATACATTTGAATAAAACCCAGCTCATTGTGATGTGGTGTCACAGTTGGTCTAATTCTCATTGAAATTGGATGTTCAGCTGAGTGGATTTTACTGGCTCTCACTCCGTCTGTTTCTGTAGTCACCTTTCATTTCCATAGCGCCGATCGCAGCGCGCCACGGCTCGGCTGCAGCCGTCGCGCGGAATCGGGCGACTTCCTTTGTAACTCTACTCATCTGCTTGCACTTCCATTTTGTGTCAGCGAGCTCTGCGGAGGACACGGCCGGGTTTCCTCCTCAGTGCGAGTCCACGGGGTCTGTGGGAAACGGCGAGAGCGGCACGCCACAGCTGCCGTTCAAGTAAGTCGCTCGACCGCCTGACGCGCACGTATTTCACACCGAGCGCCGTGCCGCAGCTTTGTTCACGTGATAAACTGTTGAATGTGTTCCAGCATGGAGTCCAGTCCACCGGCCCCACCCGCTCCGCTCTCCGCTGTTCTGCCAACCTCTGCTCTGCCTGAATCCATGACCGTGGGTGAGTGTTTCCTCTTCTCTCTCTCTCTCTCTCTCTCTCTGTCAGTCTGTTGTTCTGCTCTGTTGCACTTCCCTTTTAGGTTTTTCTCCTCAAACCTGTTCTGAGGAATCCATCATTGTGTTTTGTGCTGTACAAGAGAGGAAGAACGTTAACCATCAAACCGTGGATGATAGAACGAGCTCTGCTACAGTTGAAATGAAAATGAAAATGAATATCCTGTTCTTCTGTGACCCGTAAACTCAACATTTTCCACCCGCTTAACATAAATGGAATATCAGTGAGCGTTTTTAATTAAAACGTGTTAAACCACTGTTTCGAAGGCGGTGGAATAAGTACGTTTGGGTCGTTTTGACTGTAACGCGTTGAAGAGTGTCTACTTTTTACAGCTGCACATGTGCTGTGCATGCTCCGTGTCTGTTGAGCTTCATAATGAAAATGAATGGCAGGACTGTTATGAGTGTTACACAGCCTCCTCATCCATCCACGTCGAATCTGACAGCAGGGTAGGAAAACAGATTTATGTCACTGACGAAGACCCTCTGGTTTCCCTTGCTCCTCGTTTCCCACACTTCCCACAAACGAGGGCAGGAGGAGCAAAAATCCAGCGGTGTCTGAGTTATAATTAGTTCCAAAGGGGTTGGGGCCAAATTAAAGCCGAGATGAGAGCGAAATTGGTCTTATTTGTATTGGCTGGAGTCTCAAAGGGCTTCATAGACGCATGCAACAATGGCTCCTAACCTAGAAAACTAAAAAAAATCAATGTATAAGGAAAAAAGAAGAAGGATCTCAGGTCCACAAAGATGAGGTCAATGTGAAATCCTAAGGTTGGCTCTTTGACATCATGAATTTAAACTTCTCTCATCAGACGTTTGTTCGTGATGAACTGAGACTTTTCTGCAGTTTAAGGAATTGAAACGTTCAGCGGCCTAATACATGAACAGGTGTCTACACAGTCTGAGTTGGAGTGTATTCCTGAGTATTCAGTGATAATAATATTCATGATGGCAGCGTCAATCCTGGCCTGTCTTTATGTGTAAAACTGTACAACTGCTGCCATCTGTAGCAAAGTTAGTTCATCGTGGTTATTAATATTTTCAAACGGTCGTTGTGTTTGGCAGTTAGAATCGTCTACTTGCCGTCAGTGAGACCCCCTTCCAAGGGACTATACACAGTATGTGGCCCTCATCATCCACCAGGTGGCACTGTTGGTCTAGTGAGCCGCCTCTTCGCTCGGAGAGCAAACTCATCTGTTTCTGTCAAAGGATTTTCTTTCCTGAGAGGAATTAGGCGAATGTGAAGGAAAGTCAGCCGGCCATTTACACGAGCTATCAGATGTCAGACGTGGACGAAGATGTGTGCGTGCGTGCGTGTTTGTGTGTGTGTGTCTCTGTGCGTGTGGGTCGCTCACAGCACTGGCAGGCTTTGTCTCAGGCCTGCAGCGTGGATGGTTTTGAGGTCGATGCCCTGGAGCTAATCAGAGCTTAGACCCTTAGACACTCACCATGATGCTGTTTGATTCCTTATTGTCTGTCTCTGTGTGTGTGTGTGTGTGTGTGTGTGTGTGAGAGAGAGAGAAACTAAAAGGTGAGTGGAGCTGCCTGGGTTTGAGCTATCGTCCAATCTATTAGCCTCTGGTAAGAGGAGGTCACGTGGTCATCGGCGGGGCTGCTGATCTGAACTGCTGGCATACAGACAGAAAATAGGCTTTATGGAAGAGATAGTGGGGAAGATGCAGAACCAGGAAGGGCGGATGTCAGTCAAAGAGAAGGTTTTTTGAGAAATTACCAATCCTCCCGCATTTGGTTTTGTGTCTGCCCGGAGCGTCTTTGGTCCACTTGACATTCATAGAGGAAGAATCCTCTCACAGCAGAGGCAGATTCTGTGGAACAGAATGCAATCAGCCAAAACACATTGTACATTTTGAGTAAAAGGTGTGAAGTCACAGTTTCCTGTTCTCGCTATCATGTTTGCTGTTGCTTTTGCTCCCCCCACTTATATATCAATGTAAGAGTTCAGTTTGGTTCTCGCCGAGATGAGACACTTTGAGGAAAAGGACATAGAAAATTGTTTTTTGGCTGAAAATATGATTATTTGAAACAAAATGAGTAGACGGATGGAAATCAGTTTCTTTTCAAGCTTTTGTGTAACTTTGTCAACCACTTTATCCCTGTTTTTGCACTGTCGGTGACGTTTCTTCGTCACACGAGTCAGCGTTGTATGTAGTACATCTGGACGTGCAGTAAAAAGTCCTGAGCGTTCACAGCAGACGTGGTTCACGATGTCGTGCTTTACAAGGCAAAAACTGAAGCTAAAAATGAAATGTCCTTGGTTCCTAATGTCACATTAATTAAAAACACCACAAATTAGTCACTTCAAAAAGTTCCCTTTGGGTGTTGTGAGCATTTGGGCCTTTTTTTGTGATGTTATGGTCGTTTCTAGTAGAACAGAGCAGAGCTCCAACCTGCTTGATATTCTGCTCAAAGTCTTACAGTGGCTTTCATGCACATGTGGAGGGACATTCTCTGTGTGAGAACAGTAACTACTCCCCTGCTTATCTCTTACAATTACCTAGTGGAGCATTTCCACCATAAACACATTGGTTCTGGACCCAAAAAAACAGAAGACAGCGTGGCTTGATGTAGGATCCATGATGACATCATCAGTGAGCCTGTACAGTATTATTCTACCCTTATAATGATACAATTGATTTCATTTTCCCACAAAAGGTTTTACAACGACAATAGTAATGTAGAAATCCAATGAACTCAACAGTACAAACACATCATTTGCAATCTACAGTATGTACCCATTATAAATTATACACCTCAGAGCTTCCTGTCAATGCAGCTACAGCTGGACCAGTTCAGCAGACAGGGCTCCCCAGGTCCAGCGGAGGCCCACGAACACACTCACGGTCACCAGCTCCAGACTCCAGCTAACACCTGCTCACTTAAGACCAAAGGTGTGGACTCATGTATTTCCACACACACACTGTAATTCGACCAGGTCCCCCCTGTGAGGACAGACGGGAGTCTCGCTCTACTTAAGTCCCTAATGGCTCGTGGGTGGCACCCACTGTGAACGTGCGGTCAGACCAAAGGTCACATTTATTTCTGGCCTCTGGAGGTGGAGAATAGAGCTGTGGAGATAATGTGCTCGCCCGCCTTGGCTCTCTTCATCACCGCCCTCTTCCTCCTCCTCCTCCTCCTCCTCCTCCTCATCCTCATCATCCTCATCCTCTACCAACCTGGCACTTTGCCGGGGGCTGGAGGAGCCCTACTTGTGTCTGGGGCTGCGCTGACACCCCACATTATTTATAAGGGGGTGTGTGTGTGTGTGTGTGTGTGTGTGTGCGTGCGTGTACCATGTAGATTAGCTCCTTGTCTCACGGTTGTTATTTCTGGAGCTTAGAACTTCGAAACCTTCATGTGCACCTCCAGGCGTTACTATGGAGATGAGAGACTGTACAACCACACAACCCTGCCCAAAATTGTCTTAAACATCAGGCAGGGAGATTATCATCCCCCTCCAACTGACTACTTACAGACTTTAGCTGTCGCTGATGCTCTGCAGCTGACAACTGATAGTTAAAGGCTGCAAACGGAGACTGGAAGTTAAACCGCGGAGATATTTTGTCCATTTTTCACTTTGTTTTTCCAGTCATGATGAAAATCCTTATGGGATCTCATGCTGATAATCTGACCTTAATAACCTGAAAAGCAAATTCAGCACCGTGTAGACTGTGCTTCATTAAAAATATAGAGTACTCATCGTCTCCTAATTCAATTTTCTGCTCAGGGTGCGAAAGCCTCCAACACAGCATTTAACCCTTGAAGGGGTGATGCTTAACGTTTCCTCAACACATTTCAAGTGACGCAGCAAAAATAAGTCAATATAATCTTAGCCCCAGTATGAAGAATACAATAATATTTTTAACCGTATCGCAGTGTTTTTATTGTTTCCCTACACAACCATGGTACGGTCAAACCACCTAATGCTAAACGTCTCCGACAGTCACAAAATCACAAGAATTTGCAGATGGTGGCTACTCTGATTTTTTTTTTTTAAAAAACACTCTAATTCATTACAGGAAGGAACAATGTTGATCCTGAGTCAGATTAGTCTGACTCACACAACACAAAAACAAGGATGAGTTTAACTCGGTCTCATAAGACGAGCTTCAGTAACCCATGCTGTGTGTGTGAGACATCCTGTTGTGACCAACATTGCTAACATTTGTGTTTTTAAAAGCCAGGTGCTGTGTTGCCATAGCGTCCGTCGTACAGAGCTTTTAATCACGGCCCTCATGTCTGATACTTCCGCAAATCGATTACGATGAATTCACTGAACTCTGCAGCGCTGCGATGGATTTATTTATTCAATCATTCCTTCATTCCTCCGTCTGTTTATTTATTTATTTGCTCATTGCTTTGGGTGATAACTTTTGTAAACGTTAGTTTTGTCGGTAACCCAGTAAAAGCAGCCGCCGATGAACTGAGATGTACCAGCCAGATGTGACCAGCAGAGGAAGAAAATGTTGTTGTTGTTGTTTTTTTTTTTCCCCGGCCTGTCGACGGCGATAACAGCCATAATAAACACAGCTGCCACAGAGATTAAACACCTTAAACACCGGCTGAAGCCGTACAGCAGCTACAAACGGTATAAACAGCCAGTTTAATGACAAGACTTTCATTCATCACTGCTAATTGTTTTTGGGTTTTTTTTTTGTAAAATCTCAGATCTTACACGAGTCTCTTTTTGACCTGTTATTCATTCACTGCTAAGTGAATAGATGGAAAAAAAAAACACCTGTCGGCTGTCATCGAAGACTTAATGCCTCTGTGTGACTTCAGCCCCTGAAAACAGCAAACTTTTATTCTAAAATGTTAAACGCTGAGGTAACCACAGCTGGGTCCGGTTTCATAAAGGTTCATTTGAAACGAGCAAAAATATCAGGACGCATTCTGCGGAAATTTGTATGAAGCGATAACCAAACAATCCCAGAATCCAAAAAATAAAAGGTCAGAACTCAGAAAAGTAGTGGTTTTTATAATGGATTTTAATTATTACAAATTACGAGATCCAAAATGTTTTTATTTGTTCATTAAAACTGATTCTTGATGCCGTTTGTACCGTGTACATTTAATGGATTATTAATGGATTACTGATGTGAAAATGTATCGGAAATCCTTCAATAAATAACGAACCCTCAAAGGTTGGCCTCAAAGTAGACCCAGTTAGCAGGTCTAGGTACTGCATGTATTTGAAGTAGTATTTGTGTATTGTGTACATGCATTCACGGTACCGTGCTCTCCGTCTTTCAGTGGAACTGCGGCAGGCGATCGTGGCCATGATGAACAGGAAGGACGAGCTGGAGGAACAAAACATGTACGTTGGGATGAAACGCACACACACACACACACACACACGCAGACAGGAGAAAGATACGGTCTGACGTTTGTGTAAAAATTGTGTCTGTTTGTTCTCTTTTCCTCCGGTGTTGCGCTGACTTTGGGCAGAAACGGATTTGTTGTGTTCTGCGGCAATAAGCCACCTGAGGATGGGATTTATGTCCGCTGATTTCACAGCTGCTGAGAGGCCTCATTCAGCACACAGCGAAGCGGAGTTTCATAAAACTAGCTCGATTATAATATTTACACACTTTTGCTACCTGTCATAATTAAATATGAATCATCCGCCATCCAGGATCGTTCCATGTTTTGATAAAAGGTGATTAGCGTGGAGGAAATTAGATTAACTGCAGATTTGTGTATATTAAATGTCTCATATGAGTATGATTTATCCAAGCATGTAAAAGAGAACAATGGGTATGAGCAGCAATTCTCTTAATAGCCTGCTGATGTAGACGGGGATCTGGGTTGTTGAAGCTCACTGTAGTTAGTGCCTTTGTATAATTTGTGTTCTTGACAGGAAGCCGTAACTTTCCCCCTGTAGTTCGGTGCGGATGGCTGTCATTTTGTGCGTATCCGTACCGAGAACGTGCGATCTGTGTCACGCAGGTCTCTTCGCAGTCTGCTGGACGGGGAGATGGAACACTCGGCAGGTCTGAGGCAGGAAACTGAGCTGCTGAGGAGGAAGCTGGCAGAGCTGGAGGAGAGACACACAGCCAAAGTCCAGGCACTGGCCAGGTACGGAGCCGCACTAACCATGAGTTTAGATCAAACTGGGCCCACCTCAGCGGCTTTAATCAGGCTGCTGATGAGTGATGATGTCAAAGCAAAGCACGAGTTAGGAAGACGTCCTCTTTGTTTAGTCTTCGTGTTGAGTTTTCTAATACAGAGCCCTCTGTATATCCATGTTTACAGGCCTTCGTAGCTCTGTTTGACCTTAAATATCCATTAGGACCACCTTAAACGTCAACTTTATTACAATCCAAATGGAAATGTACCTGTTAAGAGGCTTTAGAGCCAGTTAGCACTCACAGAAACATGGTCAGCGACAGACAAGGTAAACAGGAGGAGATGCTCCTGCTACTCAGGCTCGTAGAATGGAATCCAAACATGACATCCCGGTCCTGTTAATGTGCCGGAGCACGGTACAAAGGAAATGATATTACATTTGTTCTGTGGTAATTCGATACATGAGATCCTTGGTTTTTTTTTTTATGGCTCTTTTGTTGTTACCTCCACCAAGGTGCCGATGGTTTCGCTTCGTTTGGTGTCTGTGCGATGTAACTCAAAAGGGTGTCAGATTTTAACGAGGTTTTGCAGCGAAGTGGGTTGCGAGCCGAGGAATATTACAGTAGATGTTGAGGTGGATCGTACTTTTAGAGTCAATATGTTTTCAAACCTTATATTTAGGTCATATACAACCATTCAGACTGTTGGTACTGTGGCAACATTAGGTCACCACTAGATGGGAGCAGAGACCAAGGACGGCACAGTCAACCTTCAAACCAAAACACTCCCTGCCACTGAAGATTCAATTCAATTCAATTCAATTCAATTCAATTCAATTCAATTCAAATGCGTTCATCCAGGTGTCGCCAGCTGCCTGTGGGGCTTCAAATAGGCAGCTACCAACGTGATCAGGCTAAAGTACAAACAGTTTCAATTCATCTCCAATAAGTAGGAAGCACCATTCAGGAGGTTGACTCATCGTCTATCTGCATTAATATCTCCTAAACTAATAGAGATAGCAGTATCTTTATATTAGCACTGAATTACTATGGGTTGAAGGTGAAGGAGTGGAATGTAAACACGGATGCCTGTTGGGTACGTGAGAGAGAAATGTTTGGCCTCGGTGCAGGTTTACGCTCTGTGCCGTATCCTGATTTTGAGTTTGACCCGGCAAAATCTGGTTAAATTGGAGCAAAGTATGAGAGCAGAGAGTCTGAGTGCTGATCAAAGGTAAAGAGCCAGACGGGACCCCGTTATTGAAACTGTGTCATTTTGTGCTAAGTCCTCTTAATCGTCAGAGAATAAAGTTTTGGTCCACAGAAAGATTCAGCAGAGATAATTGAATCTCTTGTCAAAAGACTTTCATTAACAAACCTCCCACTAACAACTCTCAGTGGAAACTTACCTAATGTAACTTTATGGGCTCGTTAAGTAATTGAACATTCCCTCTCCAGAGGTAGGAAATTACAGAATCGCCAGTTATGTGGCCCAATTTCCAGTCTGAAAGTGACGTTTACAAAGAGACACGGCGGTAATTTAAGCAGGGACGCTTTGGTTCATGGACAAAATTACTTTTACAAGCTACTTTTTAAGACTAGTGGCTGCGTGGCGGCAAAGGAGATCTGAAAAGAAGAAGAAGGAGGAGATCGGTAAGAAGAAAGCTGAAAACCTCAGCAGCTGGCAGTGTCATGGCTGTTTCATCTGCCTTTAGTGTCAGCCGATGAGCTCCCCGCCGATGATGTAATGGACACTTTGTGACGAGGGACAGTAAACACCCTGCATAATGCACATTTAATGACCCGACTCGCCTCTGGCCATTCAAGCCATTTAAATAATCAAAGACGTGATCTGTACATGCTTATAAGTCACATAAATTCACATAAAATGTCCGTTTGCATTTTATGTTGCTGCATCTGAAAGTGTTTGAGCGAACACATGGGCTTCAGTAAACGTGCTGGAAAAGCCGTAATGGCCCCGAGGATGTTTGTGGTGCTGATTATTGTGGCTTTGTCGCTGCCGATTGTGGCCGCATCCCCATTATGCTCATAATCAGTGTTGGGCTTTATCAATCTAAGTGTAGCGTTTATACAAGCAGGAGAAAGTTTACACAAAAGACAGACGTCTTGTTGTTATAACCTTCCTCATATATGAGTTCATGAATAAAATACATATTTAATATTGTCCCCAGAAGTAGCATCAATGTACTGAAGTACTTTTACTCTTGAGCTTTGGGGGTAGCGAACTACTTTACAAAGTAACTTGGCTACAGCTTAACTTCAAGTAGCTTCCCACTGCCCATAATGACAAGATACCATAGCTGCACAGACCTCAGACCGGTTCGAAACCCGCCGCCAGTTCCCAATCAGACAGATGAAGCTTTTCAAACTTTATTCAACGACGAACTTTTTACTTCAGCACAGTTGTCCATCGCCCGGTCTGCGTGCTACACACCAACCGAACACAACACACAGAGACGCCAGTCAACACAAGAAGGGTGTAATGGCGTTAACTTGAGCCAGACAAGCCAAAGCATTTACATCGCCGCTGCCGCTATCAAGCGTATTGGATGATAAATGTCAGGGCGACGCGGGAAACTTTCCTCTCCGGAGGGTCTCAGAGCCCTTCTTGTATTGCACATGAATCCACTTTTCTGTCAATAACAGACCACCTGCAACGTCCCTGAAAGTGGACTGTGTCCCTCCACCATCTACAATTGATTACCTATATGCCAGGAAGGCTTCTGGGTAAATGGACTGCATTTACGTTTGCCTCTCGTTCACCCGTTCATACACACATTCACACGCCGACAGCCGAGGTAACCATGCCCACGGGGTTAGGGTCTTGCTCGGGGACCTTCGACACGGACGGGCTTGGGGTTCGACCCGGCAACCCTTGGATCATCAGGCGACCACCCTACCACCGAAGCCACGCCGACCTCTTCCTTCCTTTTTTTTTAAAGACCCTTTAAATAGAGGATTAGTCATCCCTCAGCGGTCTGAACAGAAAGACCCAGCGAGTCTGTTTACACGAGGCAACCTCCCGCCGTACGAAGCCGCCCAGCAGAATTCATGCCACGCTGAGCAACTTGACTTGGGGTAATAGTGGCCGCAAACACTGACGGCTCTACTTTTTGGCAAGTAAAGTTCAGGACCCGACGCGCGGAAAAGTTAAGCACTTCCTCCTCGGCCAAATCTGGCTCGATCAATAGCGTCTATAAATACGGGCGAAGGTAGCAGCCAGCACAGAGCGAGGCCTGGAAGCTGTCAGGAGCGTTCGGAGAAGGAGGACACGGTCGCCGCGTTTCACACAATTCTT
This sequence comes from Brotula barbata, assembly GCA_900303265.1. Taxonomy (NCBI): domain Eukaryota; kingdom Metazoa; phylum Chordata; class Actinopteri; order Ophidiiformes; family Ophidiidae; genus Brotula; species Brotula barbata. The sequence goes on from OMNV01013257.1 coordinate 55,867, forward strand.
TGAGCTTCACTCGCTGCCGAGGCCAACGGGGGGTTTGTAACCTGACGGGAAATCTGAAATTACATCGTAAAACGCGTAATGGACTTTAGCCCAGGCTCGCTGACAGACTGCTAGCACAAATATTTTACCACTGTCGAGTTCATTTAGATGTTTTACGATGGAATGGAGGCTTATTGAATCTATATTAGGTAACAGCCATTACTCAACGGTGAGCAGAAACGTCCTGGTTAGAATGGACTCCGGCTAGCAGATGGACCCGACGCCGGAGGAAGAGGAGGAGGAGGAGGCTGCCAGTCACCTGCTCGTCATAGGCCTTTTATGGTAGAGCGGTACCCGAGCGCGAGGCTGGGGTGTGTGCGGCATGTATGTGCAGCCTTGGCTGTGTGCCGTGCACGGGGGCGGCACAGGATGAGAGGGCCCCCACAGACAGATTTCAGTTGACTAAGAGTCAGTCAGAGGGGAGTGGGTTGCTCACTTCCACGCTTACTCACTCACACTTACACACAAAACCCAAATATACATAGATTATATCCCCTTACGCACACACACACACACACACACTCCAAATATAACTCAGAGACACTGTAACAATGGAGGCCTGCTCCTCATACGCTGACGCACACCATCACCCTCCTCCCAACTTTAAACACAGCACACAAACTGAAGAACACAGAAGATTTAAGTGATAATCGTCAACCCAAATGCTCATTTTGTTGTAAAAGTCATTTGATGTTTACTTTCCACGCGCGTCTCATGAACCACGTCTGACCTGAAGATGAGGCGGGCAGCCCTGGTGTCACGTGATGATGTCGATCCATGCATGAGGACGTGTCAGGAAGGTGCCCGGTTTGGAGAAACAAAGACAACGGCAGAAAGGGAAAGTGGTGAAGTCTTGTCAGAAGAAAGCAACAGATGTGGAACAGGTGGCAGATTGAACACCTGCACCTCAGCTCGCTGTTATCTCCAAGACTACAACAGCATCAAATATTAAGGAGGCACGCTCCTAGCGTTGTCATGGTGATTAGTTTGGGAACGTCAAGGAGGCGCAGGTGATGGTTGCATGGAATTATGGGAGTGGTTGTTGGACAACTTTGTGTCTTTACCCTCTGCTGCCAATAGACATCAGCCGTTGAGACGATAAAGTGACAAACTAAGGATGAGTACTCCAGGATCCTCCATGGACTCCGGGTGCAGACAGCCGTGAGCTGCCATGATGTCATCACTACCTCTTTTGTGTAAAAGTGTAAAACATCAATGATTTATCTTCAAAGCGGTCTGACCGTTCTGTGAGGAAACAAAGCTTCAAATTTGCTCATCATGATTGGCAGTATCAGTGCTTAAAGATCGTTTTGGAGGACAGCCAGATCAAAGAAGTCGGCTGATTTTGGTGTTTGCAGCATCGTGATGAGCAGCATGTATGAAGGTTGAGATCTTCACCCCTCTGTGTCGCTGCTCACAAAGACAGACCGATTCATTCAAAATTTAGCAGGAATTACTCAAGTCCAAATGACTTCACAGAAACACGTCGCTGCTCAAACGTCCTCGCTTCACACTCGGAAGTTGAAAGGCACACAAACACACAGAAATTGTCTGTTTCCCCCAAAACAACTCCTTGTCCCCCTTTCTCAGTTGGCAGAGCAGCAAACGAGGCTCTCGCAGCAGGAAGACGGCCAATCGATCGGGTTTGGGCCAGAGCGCGTCACGGACACACACACACACTCACACACGCACACACATCCAGACGAATTGGGAGCAGATGTCTTTGTGAAGCTGCAGCGTTTCCACGCGGCTGATCTGAGATGCAGCACAGAGCGTCGCTGTGAAGTTTGCCGAGTTTACTCATTGGGAGCGTTTAGTGTTTTCTTTCTTTGGGAAGTCGATTATGTCACTCCGCCCGGGGGGGCTTTCCTTTCCTCCTTCATCCCCTTGTTGTGTGTGTGTGTGTGTGTGTTTCTGCAGCCCTGGGTGCTGTGTGTTTTCAGAGAGGCTGAGCTGTAAATTGCACTCAGGAGCATTACCTGGCGACGGAGCTGGCTGTCTCTGAAGGCATCTTTGTACCTCTCATTTACCGCTTCCAAGCGAAACCTGACCGCACCTGAAGTGCAGCCAATTTAGCGGAGTTTATCCCACATTAAGAGCGTTTCCAAGCATGGGGATAATAAACCTAAAGGGGGAAAGACGGGAGAACCTCAGGGCTCTGACTCAACTGGGTTAATTACTGCACCTGGTTCAAGTTTGTTGTTTCTCTAAGACGCACACCCACTCACAGACAAACACGCTGGTACATAAATTCACTTCTCACTGTCTGTTTCTCTTTCCTTTACATCTCCACAAAACACATCGGTCTTACGGTGTTTAATCCCACCAACTCATCTTTTTTGCACTAAATATTGCAGTAAGACATATGCAGTGTATTTACAGCCTTAACATACTTTTTCATGGCACTCATTTCATGTTATTTGACTTTTTCAAAGGTCTTTTTATAGATTGTAATCAATAAAACAATGCAAATGTACAGAGAATCATCCCTACCCTGCAAAGAAACAGAGTAACAGGCGAACATAGGCGATAAAAGGTAAATGAGAGAGAGAATTCAGGAGAAAAGAAACATTACACAACAGACACACACACACACACATATATACAGTGTATATAGGGAGGGAGAGGGAGCGTTCTCAAAATATGTCATGAAGCAGTGCCATAAATTTGCAAACGTTTCTAAAGTTCAGTTTTGACATTTTCATTATGGAGTATTTGCGTGTAGATCGATGAAGAGAAAAGTGAATTTTAAACCATTTTAGATGAAAGCTGTAGCATAAAGTGTGTGTCTAAAAGTGAAGAGGGTTACAGGTTAGAGACGGACAGGTGGAGGCGTCTGCTCTGACGGTGGTGTTTAAACGCCTGAATCCTGATCCTCTCTGAACTGACTGCCATTGATGTCCGTCTTTGCGCCCGCACTCATTTGGAGAAAGTAAGAAAGGATGACATGGCTTAAATAATTCTATGAAGCAACGTACTTAGCTTTAATGGACTTATCCTCTGAGTGGATATTAGAGAGTGCAGATTGTGGTGATAATAATATATCTGGGTCAGACCGCTGCCTGTAATGAGGCTGGACGGAGCGCACCTTTCCCACCAATAAGACTTTGAGTGACTTTGGGACTTTTTACCCTCCGATGACACATTTGTAACTTCGCTGCGCCTTCAGGCTGAGGATTCACTTAAAGCGTCCACTCCTCCTTTCAAACATTTCAGTCTTTTCCCCCACGTGCGCTATACGTTATTGACTTCAAACTTGAGAACACCGACGCCGATCCACGGCTGTTTTCTGCTCGTCTGGAAAAACACGGTCCAGTCGCTCTCGGGGAGCGTTTTAGTCGTGATTGTAAGAAAGTGTTTGGGACTCGAATACAATCATCTGAATGTCTGGAAACGATGCAGCGCAGGGGCAGCGTCGTTTATAAATAAAAAAGGTCATTTTCTCTGCGGTGTCCAAATTCATGAAGCCGAACTCGGCCGGCGTGGAACAGAAAACACGATTTAGTCGTCGTGTCCTTGCTCAGGAATTCAAATGGCAGTGCTGCTGATGCTCTAAATGAGACTCTTGCCGTGCGCCGTGGAAGTGTCAAATTAGGAGGCTGAACTGACGTGCATTCAGAGGAGCAGCTGCTGCCTCTGCACCGTAATAGGATGCTTAGTGTGCTGCGAGGCCCGCATTTCTTACTCACGATAAACAAACCGTACCAAAACATACAGCATCTATCAGGGAAACCGGTGGAGAGGGAGGGGGGGCCCGGGGGGGGGGGGGGGGAGAGGCG
>OMNV01013260.1:0-15372 GCA_900303265.1 Brotula barbata
ATCTGTCTCTCATCTATCATCAATCTGTCTCTCATCTGTCATCAATCTGTCACTTATCTATCATCAATCTGTCTGTCATCTCTCATCAATCTGTCTCTTATCTATCATTAATCTGTCTCTCATCTATCATCAATCTGTCTCTCATCTACCGTCAATCTGTCTCTTAACTATCATCAATCTGTCTGTCTATCTCTCATCAATCTGTCTCTTATCAATCATTAATCTGTCTCATAACTATCATTAATCTGTCTCTTATCTATCATCAATCTGTCTCTTAACTATCATTAATCTTTCTCTCATCTATCATGTATCTGTCTCTTATCTATCATCAATCTGTCTCTTAACTATGATTAATCTGTCTCTTATCTATCTTCTTATCTATCTCTTATCTGTTCTCTATAGCTATATCTCTAATCCATCATCCATCTCTTATTTATCTATTATGTATCTCTTATCCATCTCTGATCTATCTCTGATCTATCTCTGATCTATCGCTTACCTATCTCCGATCTGTCATGTATCAGTTTCGTATATATCTAATCTATCTGTCTTTACCGTGCTGTTGTGTGATGTGGATTTGTCTGGCATTTTTTAGTGATCAATAAATCTCACCAAAGGCCAATAAGATGATCAATCAGTTTGTCTACAAGTTTTGATCTGATTTCCCAACCATTCTGTCTCTTCCTCTCTGCATATCACAGACACACACACAGCAGAAAAGTCTCCTCCTATGAACACACTGACTTTTGATTGGCTCCTCACCCTTTACAGCCTATCAATAATATGACACCAGTGATCACCATGAGGGATGCGTCATGAATGAGCTTCAATTATCGTCCAGCTTGCTGCTCCGTTTGTAAGATATTTTCCATAAACTCCACAAACAGGAGTTATTCTCAATGATGCTGAAAACCTCATTAAACAAAGCGCTCTTATCTGCCCATCTCACATTTTCCATGCTCCATCTAAAGACGTGGTTACACACACTTAGCTGCAGGAAAATTGCTCTTAAGGCTCCGAGGACACACGTTTCATTCAGGCAATTTAGTGTCGTCACAGTGAGCCCCTAAGAAGATTATTCATGTCGGCTTCAGGGCCGCAGTGTGAACATCATTTATTGCATTGATTAGTTTAGGAATCCTGTGAAGGAACCTCACTGGTCTTAATACACACCAGTAAATGTCATTCAGTATTAATAACTTAAGTGTACACACACACACATACACACATGGCGGAGCTCATGTTTAATCACTGCCAGATATTAATACGCCCTAACCAATACACTCACGCCTCCTAATCTGTTCATTTGAAGCACAGCAGATATAATGCTGTCTAATTTTAACATGTTGTGCTAGCTGATCACAGTGTGTGTTGTACTTGTGTACGTGTGAAAACCAGTGTGGTGTTTTCTCTGTAAGAAACCAAAGTGAGGTGGAGGTGAAGAGCGACACTCCATCCCACATTCATGGCTTTCCCTCCGCTGAGTCATTTGCTTTAAATATCTGAAGGCAAAGTCAAGTTTATTCCGTGGCCACTTACCAAAGGATAAAACGGGCAGCTGCATTTAAACCGTTATCTCTTCACGTCTCATCACGCTCCAAATTAAAATGCGTCAGAAACTGCAGCCCTGGCACCGAAGTCTGAAGACTTTAGATCATGTCTAGTTGTTGAAAATGGAATCCTTAAGTTTGATTCATATGATGTGTGTGCATTAAATTTGACTATTTAATGCACACACATCTCTGTATAGGATTTATTTACGGATCTGACCCATCGCACCCTGGAAAATGATGCAGTCACATGACATACTGTTGTTTGTGACATATGAGGATGTGTTGGGGAGGATGCTGCAGCTGGGGGTACTCAATTTGGACAAACAAATGAAAAAAGACAATGACAGGAAAGACAAAGAACAGGTAGAAAAGTGTGGAGGTGCAAATCCCCCAGTTGAAAAAAAAGAAAGAAAATAGTCTTGACATTGTTTTTCTCTTTAGGTGGTTATGAATCCTTAATCTTTCCCAACCCCACGCCGCTAACACCACAACAGCACCAAAGATTAAGAATGCACTCTCCTAAAACTACGTCCACACTAAGCCGCATGAATTTATTGCCCCGTCCGTGCTAAACCGCTGTTTTCATCCACCGAAAATGGATTCTTTAAGAAGGGTGCAAAATCTGAAAACTCAGCTTGCGCGTTGTAGCGTAGACGAGGAAAACGGTGACATTCTATTGTCTCATAAATGATTATGAGGCAACAGAGGTTTTGCAGAGGAGTCTGCAAAACAGAGAGCATCTGTTTGTTTCAGAAGAAGAGCAGCATCGTTAGCTCCTATCTGTCCCGCCTCCTCTCTGTCTCCCTTTGATGCATGATTGTTGAGGTCAAATCCAGGATCACATGACAAACGACAAGTGGGGGTGAGGCGGTAAAAATACTGGTTCCTTTATTGTCTACTTTCAATGCATTGAAGCTTGTAGACAGAAAATATTTTGGCATTAAAAATAACTTTTCTTTTTTTTTTGTTTATCCGACTCGGTGTGGATGAAGCGCTGACCTTATCATATTCAAAAATACTTTATTGATCCACGAGAGGAAATTGGATATTGATTTTGTTTGTGAATCTCAGTAAGTGACATCACCCACTGTGACAGTAGTTGCACTTTGCAGGGAATTATGAGTGGTTGTTCACCAACCTGCTGTTATTACCGCCTTCTGCCATTAGATGTCAGTAAGGAGAGGGGGAAAAAAGTACAAGTCAGATATTGGTAATGTGGCTTAAGTATCTTTGGAAACTATATATATATATATATATATTTTACATTTAGAATATCAATGTGTTGAATCGGACCCGGACATAAAATGATTGGGCTGACCGACCCCGTGTTCGTGTCGGTATTTGCGTGCCGCTCTGAAGTTGTTTTGTTATGAGCTTCGTGCCGCGGGGAGTACAGGGCTCATATTTATTACACTCTTAATGAAGAACTCCTCTCACGTTATCCGACTTCGCCTGCATTTTATTGATCTGAAGGCTTAAAGATGTAATCAGCTTTAATTCGTTGTGCCGTGGTTCACAGACAACACACACACACACACTCGTGCGCCACGCTCATCACGATGAATCCATTATCACCTCATTCTTCTGCTGACCACTGCTAGACACACACCTTACCAAACATCTGTTGCATTTGTCCAGCTGCGATCAGAGAGCTTGTTGTGTGAATAATTATGAGGCGACAGAAGGTTTGCAGAGGAGTCTGCGAAACGGAAAGAGACGTCTGTTCATTTAAAAAAAGAGCTGCGCCGCTGGTTTCTTTCCATCCCGCCCCCCTGGCCTATGCCTCCTCTTTTTAACGTCTCTGGCTACGCACCATACACAAGGTGATTAAATATTGATTTGGTGAGTCTAGCTGTCACTTCCTGGACCGCTGGACAGCTCCGTACAGTATATTGAATATGTGGAAAATGAGGACGAGCGGTAGAGCCAAAAGGAAAAACAATGATTCATCAGCGACAGAAACAAAATGTCTCGATGGAACTCAATGAGTGAGCCGTCCGGATCCTCTACAGAAGAAATTTATCCCACTGTCACGGACTGTTGGACGTACAAACACAACGTGTGTGTTTCTTATAGCAGTTTGATTGTATATGAGGAAGCATGCTATAACAGTAAAACAGACAAAATGAAGTCAACATGAGTCAGTTTTCAATATGGCGGTTTAAGACTTATTGTCTCAGTGGAAGAAAGCTCTGACATCTGACTTTAAGAAGAAGTAATGAAATTCATTTGATGCATTATCATGGTTTCCAGGTTTGCTAATGTTTGGTTTGTATTGCAGCTCTTCAGCGTTATAATGATGTGTGTCAGATTTCTTTGTGGTGTTTTTACTTTTATCTGTAGTTGTCTGTCCTGTCTGTCCCTTGATCAGGACTCAATCGCACGATGAGCAGCTCCTCCTGCTGCTCCTGTCTCTGCGTGGCCTCTAGCTGTCCTTGGCGTCTTCTGTCTCTATGATCTTGGGAATTTATCTTATGCACGTGTATGTAAATGATGTCGTTAACTAAAACGCCACCTGTGTTCTGCATAGTTTAATATTTTTTATGTTGTTACCGTCCATTTGATAGATTGTTAGGAAGATTACTTAAAAAGGAAAGGAAGGATTTCCCATGATGCATTACTCCAGTTAGAGGGGGTAAGTTGTCCCGGACAAGAAAAAAGTACCGTATTGAATTGGTCAGAATGTAAAACGGGATTTATTTTCTTCTGAAAACGTTGGTTACACTTATATACACTGATATAATAGTAGACCGAGTTAAACAAACAACTGAGTAACCTGAGCTTAATGCGAACAGTAGAGAGAAACTCACAACTAAATGACAGCAAAACGCAGTTCACAGTCTCACACTGCACTGAAACGAAACAAGTGCACATAAATGAAGTAAATGCTATAAATAAACACAGTCTCTACGAGGTTTTGCTGTCACTTATGATTCGCCGAGTTTCTCGCCTCACCGTGGGCGGGGCTGCCTCTCCACACACACGGTACCCGTTGTTCAGAATACATAAATTTACTACATCACACCGAGAACAAGCCCTGAAACACCGAGTATTGACTGTTCATGCATTAATCCAACAAAGTAGAAATAGTTTCCACCCTAATCCAAGGATTATCCTCACAAGTTTGATAACAGCAACGTGTGTGCGCGTGTGTGTGTGTTGTTCGAGTGCGTGGAGTTCAGCATCGTCTGTACTGATAAAACGCTCCTTTCAGCTCGTTCCGCTCTCTCTCATCTCTGCAGTGTTCAGTAACGCTCTCTGCCCAGCAAAACTCACACAGCTTTTCCTGGAACGGAGCTAAGATGATAGATTCGAGCAGAACACCTCACTGTGTGGGCGAAAGGCCAGGCAGTCCCTTCTATGTGTGGACGTACGCCTGTGTGAATGCTCCTTTTTAAAAATACACGGCCTCGTGGTTCCGTACTTTTTCACCCTCGTTCTGGTCCGTCTGACTTCGGTATTGTTTTTAAATCCCAACGCTGGGAATCCTGACCGCCCGTCGAGATGCAGCGGGCATCAAGGAGGATGGCCGACGGCCCACAGAGAGGGAGGGGTTGTGAGAACCGATATCCTCTCTCACCTCTCCCTTGCTGTTTTAATCCCTTCATCCCTCTCTCCTCTTTTTTTCCCACTGCCTGCAGCTGGTTACAATTTCTCTCACTCCCACGCAAGACAACATGGACCCTCTGCCTCACACAGCGGGTGGACAAACACCATATGAGAACGGATCACAAGTGGCTCATGCACAACGGCAATAAACCTGACACGGTGTCAGCTTCACTCTGGAAATGCATTTGGAATGTTACACGTCGGCATCATTGAAATGAATCCTGTGGGTTCTCTGTAAAAGTAACCCGTGACACGGAGGCGGATTCTGCCGGCTCTAGGATCGCTTCTTGGTGGGCGGGTGAAGCTTCATCAGGTTTTTTAAAATCACTTTTGATGTGGGCTGTCACTTGTCTGCGGTCCAGGTGTTGTTACCCATCTTTCCATTCACATCACAATAAAAAAGTCAAATGGATATTCTGGATATTGCAGGATTGTTTTGAAAACGTTCCGCTAGTTGGAATGGTGGATTGTATTGGAATGAAATATTCACCAAAGTTGACTTTAACTGGTTGTTGCCCATCTGAATGTGACACTTTATGTCATGTTAAGAATTGTAAATGTCTCCAAAAATCTAACTTATTTATCATAGCACAGCCAGCATTGAGGAAAAGTCTGCCAAGTGTAATGAGATGGATTATGATATTCATGCCAAATGGAAGTCTGGCTTAATTCTGTAGAAAACAGAGAAATTAATCTCCATTGGTGGGAATGAGTTGTTGTTGACAGTTGGAAATGAGCATAAAAGGTGTTTATTTGTTTGGAGATTTGTTGTGAATGTTTGAGCCAATCAGTGCATCGAGGCCCCACTGTGGCCCGGTCCAAGGCCAAAGCTGGGCCGATCCCCACGCGGGGTGTCACCTGGCTCTAGCTCGGGTCGGCCTGGCTTCAGTGTTGTGAAAAAGAAAGCATGCCGCCCCTCGGCACGACTCGATACAATCCTGCCAAACAGTGGCCAAAAAGCCACAGCTTGCTTACACGGAGGAAAATCTGTGTGCACGAATGCTCAGCCCTGATGGATGAGTCACACCTGATGATCTTTTTATCTCGGTGGTTCACATTTATTGACCTGTATCCTGGTGTGTCCCCCCGTGTGAAGACAGCTCTGTCCTAAAATTCCACGCATGCTTACATTCAATACAGAAAAGAGCGACGGCGTGCACTCACGTACAACAACAAAAAGGCATTATAGTGAAAATGAATCGGCACTCGGTCGATTTCACTCACTGCTTTTTTGGAAAACTGCCCAATTTGTTCCCTTCAGCTTAGCTTGGCTGAAGTTTTCTCCATAAATTTGGTTTAACAAACAGCTAATCCTCTCATCAGCGTCACTCACGGAGAATTATTTTTCATTCTCACGGGCACGGATCACATATCTCTCACATCATCTGGCAAGTTGGACTGCATTCTTACACCGTACATCTTTTATCATTTTCTGGTCTCTTACAGATTTTTTTAATGTAAGACTTAAGATTTGAACCTTTATCCATTTCTGCTGCCGTGCTTGGAGTGGATTTTGGACTGTAACAGGAAGCTGTACTCACATCTAAGAAATTCTGAAATTGATTTTGCCTTTTATAAAAAAGCAGCTGTGGATTTTACTACGGTCATCGAACAACAAAATAACTTACAAAATCGTCGCTCAGATCATTTTCCTCCCTTGGTTTCATTTTTGACCAATTCATTTTGTCAGCAGGACGTTACCCATGGACCATTGCAGCCTGGAAGCTCTACCTGTAAAGGTCCTGTCATGTTTGAACTGAGTCACCATTGAACTTTTCCACAGTGGAGAGGCCTCTCTGTGGAAGACAAAGAAGCTTTCATTCAACACGTGAATGAAACGATGTTACAGACTCTGTGTTGATATCAACACAGAGACAAAATATCATCTTAATTGATCAAATCCTTCCTCTGCATCTTTACTCGTTTGGAGACGGAGGGTCGACCGTGTGGGAACCGGAAATCCTCCGGCCGAGGCAGCAGCAGGACTAACGCTGCACCGATGTACTGTGGATCGTCTACCATACAATCTTCTTACATGAATGGATCATCAACCATCAGCAAGCAGCAGATCTCCACCTCACACCAGGATCTCTCATCCTCTACACGATGCTGATGTTCTTATTCAGCTGTCTGTTGTCATCGACCTGGTCCTGACTGTGTGAACACAGACGCGGCAGTCCATGTACAATTTCAGGATTTAATCACCCCCAACTCTCTGTGACAAACACCATGATTAGTGCCGCACTCCAGACACTCGGAGCAAATCTGTGGCCTTACCGGCAAAGCATCGATCCTCTGTTGCAACAGGATGTCATAAAAGGGAAGAGCAGCTCTGAACCATGCTGCCGCTGCTGGACGTGCTAGTAAGAATCATAAAGCAACACACGGAGTAGCTTCAAAAAGGGTCTGAAGTCCCCTTGAACTTTCACTTTTTAGGTTTATGCAGGGCTTAAAGTGTCAGTGACAGTTTCGTTCTAGAATGCAGCCCTCGCTCGTGAAATTGAGAGCTTGAGGAACAGAGAGGCAGACAGGAAGAAGACGTGCTGGGAGTCCTTCAGAGAACGGAGGAAGCACGAGGGCGAGGACGATGGGGTGTACATGTGTGATTCACAAAGCAGTTCTGTTTGCAAATAATAAGTAAATGAAATAATAAGTAATTTTATGAGCTTTACTTCCACCTGAGTCAAACCTCATCAGTGAGCCGTTGGACTTTGGATTGAATCTCAGCACGGCGCACACGCACACGCGCACACACACACACACACACATACACACACACAGAGTGTCTCTCCTCACTGTGGCTGAAGCCCTGCAAGGTTACAGCTGCTGCAACACTCCATTTCTAGTGGTAACTGAAATGCAGATGCAGATCGGTTGCCACGGCAACCTGGCTGACCCCTCGACCATCTCTTGTTCGTGCCTCCCCCTCTTGCTTCTTTTTCTCTCGTTCGACACCCTCCCATCCCACACAATGAAACGCCTCAGGGGCCCAAACCTCAGGAGGATACACTGACTCAATTTCCTCTAAGACGCTCATCCTCTTTACCAGCACACACAGGAAGCAGATACAGTGTGTACATCAAGGGTGGAGGTTATTAGGACGCGCAGGGAAGAGGGGCGGAGTCAGAAGGTGTGGTAGTATGTCCTAATGTCATACTACAACATACATTCTACCAACACCATACAATGTATTCATTTAATTTTAATTTTATTAAGTGTACTAATCTTACTAGTGTAGTATTTTAAGCAGCAAAAACATGAACTCACTTACGGCAATGTACATAATACATAGCAGTAAGTGAGTTTGTGTACATAATATTAACTAACAGGTTTTATGTGATTTGTGTATAAATAATAAAAAATGCAAAATAAAAAAATAAAAATATTATTTAATGAGCGTGCCAAAGAAACTTTTTTCTATTTGTGTATATGAATCATCTGCTCATTGAAGGAACCATCTGCAGTATGAAAAAAAAAATCATCTGAAATGGCTTTTCCTTTCACACACACTCAAAAACGCCATATTTTGACAGATAAAAACAAATTCAGAGTGCTAAAAACAGTTTAAAGCAGACTTTGTTTCCAACCATTTCATCCAATCCTTCAGTTCAGAGGCGACCGAGAACATGAATACTGTCAGTTTCCTTTTCAAGGCTTTTAGAGTTGGTGTTTTTATGTGACTACTGAAACTTAACATTTCTTACCGGGTTCTTTGCTTTCTTCAATTGCCCCAAAAAGTTACAATTTGAGGTTTTTATTTTGTTTGAATCATGCAGAGACTGGTGTCATCAATCACCGACATAGTTGTGCCTATTGACCATTTGGTGAAATCCCGATCTGAAATGTGTCATCAGCAGAACTATGGTAAAAAGCATGTAAAAAGTAAAAAGGGCCAAGTGGTACATATATAGAAACAAAATAATCCCTGTTCTTAAAATACGACTCCAACCATATTAGCACAGAACCAGTTAGCAACCAGGTGTCCTTGTAATTGTCCATATACTTGGTGCTTGCACGCTGTCCGTGGTGCTGAAGACTGCAGCGTGTGCCCATGTCTTCACGCAGCATGGTAGATGAGATACAGGGGAGACATACCTACCAGACTATGCTCATATGTGACCTGAGAGGTCAGATTGCATTCTGATCACAGTATATGAGCAAACATGTCTTTTCTCTGTATCTGGATAAGACATCTGAATATATATCACATTTTAATGTGAGGTATAAACGGGGCTGTAGTTCACAGTGCTCCTTATTACAGCTTGTCGGCCTTCGTATATGGATGACTGGTGTGAACCACTTAGCGCTGTCTGAACTATATATTTGCCGGCCATAAAGGATCAGTAGAGGTCTAAGAGGTGGAAGGCTCCATAGTGCAGCGGAGAGTGGTTACAACTCATGTCACACAAGCAATTAATTCAGCGTAAAATGAAATGTTGCGTAAGGCAGTTTAAAGTACGGGATTAAAAACCTGCTCCAACCTTCACAAAAAAAATGTCACCATTAAAATCACTAAACGTCATTCAAACCATCAGTTTGGGGTGGTTAGGGAGGAAAAATTATCTTTGAAGCTTGGTATCAATTCCAGTGTTATATTATCTTCCAACAATGTATCAAACTGTATATACAGTACAAGAAAAACGTAAAAAAAGTCACATCTTCAACCGATACAGAATTTCTGGGTGTGATTTTGGGTCTCACGTGTTGGTCATGTGATCAAATACACAATATGTTCATCCTGTCTAGGTTTGAGTATACTTTTATTACAATGATTGTAGATAGTAACACTGTAATTCCAGTTTTTGAGGATCACCAGCAGTAATTTTTGACTTAAACAGCATTTTTATGACAGCTGCAGTAAAAAGCTGTCCATTTTTTTAGATTTCTGACGTTGTTTATTTATTTATGTTATTGTTTTATTCGACTTTCCCCTCAGTAGACTCCGAGTTAATCGTATTTGCTGTGAGGTCTTTTCAAAGTGGCCACTTTACATAACAGAACAACCGCATTCACAGATCCTTGCACCAGGATGAAAGCTTGTGGAAAAACGTAGGCGTGAGTGTTTCCCATCTTCACCGCTAAAATCACACATCGCTCCTGCTCCTCATCTCGTCTGTTATTTTGACTACGTCATGGCCTCCACCTCTCCACTTTCCTTCTCGCTGTTCACGTGGTTTTGTCCGTCTATAGATGATGAAGGAGCCGAATGACTCATGAAATTGCTTAAGAACTATGTGCTTTTCTAAAGCAAGCTGATTAAATCCCAGTTCTCAAGGATCGATTGCTCACAAATGTAACATTTCAGTCACAGTTCTTAAACTACAGCTTTGGATAATTAAAGACTGTGACAAACGTGACCTTTTTCTCCTCAGTTTGCCATTCATTGTTCATCATCCCAGCAAAGTGGCTCTGGTTTGTCCTAATCACACACGATCAGCATGTCTTCTTTGTTCTCCTCCTTGAGAAGGCATACAGTGACTAATAAAGTAATTTACTCAGGGAAAAAAGTTGATAAGGTATAACTTGACATTTTTACCTGCTCAGTGGAAAGTGTGGAAGAAAAATGGAAAAACTTTTGCCCGTTTTGACATTAAAATCCATTACACACATTTCTTGTCCCTATATGATCGGTGATGCATCTTTTTAATGCATATTTCTACTTGTGCAGAGTACAGATTTACAGGAAAGTGACCAGGGATGAGCCAAACGCTCTGCAGTGCACAGAAACTGAAAATTAGTTGTGTTTATTCCCTGTGACATATGAAAGCTGCATTTCAGGGAGGGACCTTGTAAAGTGTCTTCAAACAAAAGGGATCTGGATTTATCTGTACTAAGCCAAACCATTTCACAAAGCAGAGACATTTTAGTGCCCTTCAGTCTCGAGGCTGTGTGTAAGATCAGCGTGTTATCAAAGCCTCTGATGTGAGGACACGACAACGTCTCCGTGCACGGCGCCCTGTCTCTCTGTGGGAAGATCTTAGATCTTTCAATATTGAAATCCATCTCTGGACATTGACTTTCTTTGTGAAGCATCAATCTGTGATCAGTGATGCATGCGAGCACATTTGAGGACGTTATGAATGCAGATGTCATCAAAGCATTCCGGTGGTTCTCTTCACCAAGGACACGACGATGTTTTTGTCTGTTTTTTGCACAAGCACGATCTGACATAAAGCATTTAACTGTTATTAAGTTCAATTCAGTCTAAAGTTTAGTTAAGGGCGGCTCATTCGTACTCCTCTCTGGATTCATCATGCAGGATGAATGTGCTACTGTTGGCGTTGTTGCATTGTGAGTGATTTCTATAGTTAGATGTCAAATTTGCACCTCTGCCTTTCTCGCATGAATTTGTCTTGTTAGCTATGGTGAAAACGTTAAGCTGTGATCTCACACTGTCTGCATTCATTTGAAAACGTTATTACCAAAAACAAGCTGAAGCAAGAAATATGAGGTACATCACCAATCGGAACCAAAGGCACCTGACAAGGGGCCCGATCCAGGTTCACACATGGGTTGGATCCTAATCAGATTCACTCGAATTGTTGTTCAGTGGAAGTCTCAATTAATGACTCAGGCTGTTTTAACTTTACTTAACTGATTAGCAAAGAAAAAAAAAACAAAGCAAAATTTAATGAAGGCTCGTGGACAGGCTTTTTCTGAATAATTTCAAAATAAGAGCCTCTCTAAATGCAAACATCTAAGTAATACTAAGATAAGACAAGATAAGATAATCCTTTATTGCCCCACATTATTACCTTACTGCACTGATTTTGCACAGTGTAACTGATATTTTACCGTGTGGTAAACAGTAATATTTGACATGCGTGTATTCATCGGTTTTGGTGTCTTGTTTACTGGAAACTGCATTTCCTGTTATCACTGTCACACTCATATCAATATATTTTTGAATGTATAAATCTTTTTTGACTAAGTTTATTACCAAATAAGTTAAAACACCGACTATCTATCTGTTCTAATCACGCAGTTGGTCAAACCATCGTACCTCCAAAAGAGAAAATGACCTCGAGCGAGATGTTCTTTGGCTACATGAGGAAAAACTTCAGAATTTTGGTTCTATCAAAGCACTCATTACTGACTAAGTTGTCTGCAACGTGTGTTTGTGCGTCACACTGTCCAACAGCCAGATGTTCATATTAATCGGACTCAATATATGGAGTGTATGAGTGCTCACCGCTAATACATTTCAGTCATAAGAACTAATAAAAACGTTTTATGAATCCCACTTGAATTTGTTCCCGTGCACAGAAGAAGATTGAATTTGTTCATAGGCGTGGCTGATGAATGAGGCCCATGTATGTATCTGATGTTGCATCGGAGCCACACTCACCCATAACGTGAATTCAGAGGTTGGATTGAGCTCAGGCAGCAAAACGAGAGCACAGAACCAACCGTGTGTTTATGTTAGTTATTCTTCTTCTATTCGGGCACCACTTAACTCCTAATGGTTTTCCTGACTATTCCCTGCTAATAGGACAAATGGGACGGACAATATTATTGGACGCTAACTGCACATATGTGTAGGCTAAAGTATAACGTAATAAAACTGCTGTAAATATACAGGCATTGCTTCCATAAGAACAGACCTCCAGTGGCTCATTGCTTGCTTTAAGGCCTGCAGTAAAAAAAACAGACTATTACAGCCATAAAGAGGCAGTTTTCCCAGCATCGCCAAGAATTATGCTGCTGTTGGTCATTTAATCCACAGTGATATCCACTGGGATTGCAGAAGAAGAACCGCAACCCGGTGAGCATTCATGAAAATATGCAGCAGGGCTGCTTCATATTTACATAGAAACTCATGGGCGTGCACGCGGAGATGATTTTGTCTGCCCGTAAGCTGGGCCATTATTCAATTTAAATTTACTCAGCCCTGAAAAAACATCTCCAAACATACTGTGTAAAACGTATTAGGCAATGTTTCTGTTTGCATTTGCTGCAATAAGAATGTCACAATGTGGCTTTTACCATCAGCCCCAAAAAGCTCATTATGGAAAAGCCTTAATGGAACTTTTCCACCGGGAGAGGGTCCGCTAATGGATGGGTCACAGCTAGGAAGACTCCGCCGGCCGTGGCTGTCTGTCACTGTCAGTCAGTGCACATCTCTATATCTGTCTGCTCCTGTCAATATGCAAACATTCTCATCATGTACAACAAACCATGTCAGGCATCGCGTTCCAAAATGGAGGAGGCTGACAAGACGGTCAATATCTTATGTTTTAGTAAGTTGTGTCATCTTCGTCAAAAACACACACGGGCAGAGTTTTGGAGACTCTCTACGGTTGACCTCCAATCTATTGTATATTAAGGATATTCAGGCTTTGTACAAGGATGAAAACCAAATCAGCCTTTAAATTTTGCAGCATTGTTTGATTTCGATACGTTTAGATCGTCTAAATGTTATTCTGACCTCTTAAAGACAACGCATTATTTTTTTGTGATGTTTCATTTTTCCATGATGTTCCTCTCCTCCATCCCCGTGTTGATTGACTGCTAAAAATGAGCAAATCCACATCAAGACATCTCAACGCTGCGGTCAGATTAAATTTCTCTCCTTTGGAAAGCCACGGCTGAACCTCCATTAGACCTGTTGTAATATTTATGGTCCCATATGATGTCAGTCACCCTGTAACCACTCATCAAACATGAATAATGGCACAAGTATCCAAGGAGTGGACATTTCATTACTCCCTCCTGCTCTCCCCCATCTCTCGGTTTCTCTCCTCTTTTCTCCTCCTTTCCTCCCGTCTGGATATTCACACGCTCTCCCTTTCTCCTCCTCCCTCCGCAGCTGCCATTGAGGCCTGTCTGGGTCACATGCTGAAGAGACGGGCTGCGGGTTTCCTCCGCAGTGACAAGATTGCGGCCCTCTTCACCAAGGTCGGTAAAGTCTACGAAACCGCCGGCGAGGTTTGCTGCAAAGTGCAGGAGCAACTCCAGCAGCAGGCCGACCTCACCAGGTTGGTAATCCAGAGCCCAACACCCCTGACTCAGGACACTTTTAAGTCCACGGACGTCTTTGCTGTAAAGTTGATGAAAAAGCTGTTTTTGAAAAGGGATTTGTCGCCCAGCGTCAGCTCATCATTTATGAGAGATGAGTAAACCTTTTGCAGCAGTGACTTTCGCTTTTTTCACACAGAAAATAGCAGAATATTGGGAGAAATCTTAGACCTTTACCAGGTTTTGTGTTTGCGTTCACACACATTCCAGCAGCCTGCACTGCTGTAAGCTTTACTTAGGAAATGTTCCAGACTGATCAATAAAAACCTCGGAGGAATTATGATGAATTTCAGGTCAGCTTGAGACAAGATTGCGGCTGTGAATCAAGTAAAAATCAATATGTAATAGATATATGATCATCTGCCTCCATGTAAAGGAGGATTACAAAAAAAAAGCGAATAAGAGAGAGTAGGAGAGTTTTTTTAATAGAGCATAGCTGCCATCTCCACTGTCATTTATGATAATAAAAAGACTGAAAATGGACTGAAATTTGAAGTAACAGACCCAGATTATGGAGAAATTAAGGACAAATATTACTGAGTGTATGTAAACAATGTAACTGACTTATTTTGTCCCCCGTGGTGATATTGACGATGAGGCTTTGCTGCGTAGTCGTTCGTATTGTTCGGTTCTTAAGCCATCATCAATCCAACGCGTCTGGTCTGTATGTAAAGCTCAGCATCACCTGCAGATACAGTCAGGGCTCAGGTGAGTGTTTACTAAAGCTCAGCAATCTGTGTGTGCACAGAGATAAGCCCTTAGCCCGCGTGTGTGTGTTTGTCTGTGTATTTCTTTGTGTATGTGTGTACAGTATGATAAACTGCTTTATCTGCAGGCACTTTGGTACTAGCCAAGCTGTTTGCAAGCCCATTAATTGTCCATTAGTCTAAGCCACATGGCTACCACATGTCTCTGGGCTGTAGAGAAAGGAGAAGGTAGATGGCAGACACACACACACACACACACACACACACACACAGGCAACCACAGCTCTACACAAACAGGCTGTTTAATGCACAGACGTTTGAATAGTAAAAACTTCACAGCATCATGGGTGTGTGATGTGATATGGATGAGCTGAGGGACGTGTGTGTGTGTGTGTGCGCTGAGTGCTCATCTCTCTGCCATCACATCGGCTGCTGTCTCTTGTTCATCTGTCATATCTCATTGGCCTTTATTTCCCCAGACGGAC
>OMNV01013261.1:5710-25172 GCA_900303265.1 Brotula barbata
AGCTCCCTAAAGCTGGAGTTCTGCTCCACTCTGGACGAGAAAAGACACGAACCTCACCAAGACCAAGAACGCTTCTATTTGGACAAAAATTGATTGGTGACAAATTTGAGGTGTTTTTTTTTTTATTGAAACTAAAGTTAAGAAATTAATGTATGCGTTTTCTTTTTAAAATTTCACTTTCAGTTTTGGCTCCTTAATGTCGACGTACGTCCAAGAAAAACCAAGAATTCAATGGGAAGCTGAGAGCCACAGCGAGCTGAGCAGAGCATGAAAACTGTGTGTGTGTGCTGTGTATAAGTCCTATTTACGCCTCTGGTCTTAAGTAGTAAATATTATGAACATTATACTAAAGGCTGAATACTAAAATATACATTCAGTGCCTGTACATCTACATCATTGTCCACTGAAGTCAACCTGTTCAATAATATGACTCCTTTTTCAAACAATCTACTACAAGGTTTGCTGCAATAATAATTCACATCTTATTTTTTTATAAGAGTCAGCATAAATATTAATGTCGAGGCAATTCTGGTGTTGTTCGTATCCGTTTTGATCTGGATCCATCCTGTTACAGCGACAAGCCGGCTGACATCACAGCGTTATAGGCACTTACATGTGTGAGGCCGGGAAGCCAGATTAAAAGGTGAAAAAATAAAAATAACGAGGTTCGAAGGTTTGAGAAAGTCGTGCCTCGTGTCGTGCATCTGGTCGCCCTCAAATGTGTGATCTGACCTCTGTGCTGTGGTCAGAAGTCCAGCGTGTCGTGTTGGTACTGCAGCCTGGGGCTGTTCTGGCTGTAGAACTGACTGAACCAGCGCCGGTGCTTCTGGATGGCCGAGTCCTCCTTCACCAGGAGGGGCCGAGAGACGTACTTCTTATTGTTCCAGATCATCACATCCCGCTCGAACTACGGCAGCACGAAGATCGAGAGTCACATGACTGTCTTTAGACAACAAAATATGCATTAAAGTGATATTACTTAACCCTTAAAATGCTGCCACGATGACTGGTAACGTTTTTTTAAGATTATCGGCGTCAAAGAATAAATACCAAAGGAACTAAAGATAAAACACACAGATGATTTCTGTTTCACTCTGCAGATAAAAGGAGCCCCCCTTTACTGTCACTAGTGACCCCTGCTGGTCGTCCTTGGTAACAGCACTGCTGTTGTCACCATCCGTTGATTAGTCATTGGTAAAACCATTTAGTTCCCCTTCGTCCTGTGAGCAAATACATCACTTTTTCCCCTTTTTTTTTTTTTTTTAAAGAGTGAGTGTGTTAACTGGCAGCTAATTATCAGGTTCAGTGAGAACCATTTTCACATTTTCTGCGGGTGAGTAAGTGACGAGGTGAAACGGAGCCAAAGGCTGAGTGGGAGGAAAATACATGCCAGGATCAGCTCACATTCAACTCTTTCAGCAAGCTAGAATGACACACTCACTACTGTTAATTAGTAGCAGTACTGCTGTTAAATCTAAGAGTAGTACTCATGTTAGTACTCGTGCAGATCAGCGACTTCCTGTAAGTATTTGTATTGACACATTTCTTTCAAACCTGTTTACTCAGAGCGACGGACCTGAATGCACTCGGCTCTGAGGATGAATTTGGGCACCAGCGGTGGGATGTTGGACTGGTAGAAGATGGTGTGGGAGACACACTGCAGCAGAGGCTCCACCGGAGTCACAAACTGCATGATTACACCCCGACCCAGGAAGGTGTGTTTGAACAGCAGAAACACCACACCTGGGCCGATCTGAGAGACACGCAAGTCGTTACACACGCCGCGTCACGGTCATCCAAAATCAGAGCCTTGTGTACTCGTAAGAGGATATGAATATGGATTAGAAGATGTGAACGCTCCAACTCAAAGATCACAAACAGGATGACTGATTATATTTGGGATCGTTTCACTTTCAGCACATTTCATTTCATTTCTGCTAAATTTGAATATGAATACTACTGGATAATAATTTGAAGAAGAAGAGAAGAGAGAGTCAAAATCAGAACTTCTTTGACTCCGCCGACTGTACCTGTCTGGCGACGACGTTCACGTCCAGCAGAGGCCAGTGACGTCCAAACACGGTGACGGCGTGTTTCACCAACATCTCCGAACAATGTCTGTTGGGCTCTGGCTCGGCTTCCCACTGAACCTTCAAGACACATAGAGGGAATCATACGTGCGTGTGTTTGTATGAAATTTTGTTCCAAACTGAACAAAAGACATCAACGGTCCTACATCAACGGTCCTACATCAACGGTCCTACATCAACGGTCCTACATCAACGGTCCTACATCAACGGTCCTACATCAACGGTCCTACATCAACGGTCCTACATCAACGGTCCTACATCAACGGTCCTACATCAACGGTCCTACATCAACGGTCCTACATCAACGGTCCTGCATCAACGGTCCTACATCAACGGTCCTACATCAACGGTCCTACATCAACGGTCCTACATCAACGGTCCTACATCAACGGTCCTGGATCAACGGTCCTACATCAACGGTCCTACATCAACGGTCCTACATCAACGGTCCTACATCAACGGTCCTCACCTTCCAGTCATGTCTCATGAACTCCCATGTTTTGCTGTTGGTGTAGCGCAGATCCACCCCACTGACGATGCCCGGTGTGTGCAGGTGAGCCAGGTGAGCGATATCCGCTGCATTCTCAGGGATCTCCTGCGGTGGGTGGGGGGGTGACAGGCAACAAACGAAGGAAATGAATCGGTGCCTGAGGGCTTTGATGCCATGAAATAACCTGAAAACTGATGGAACGACAGGTTTGCAGTGCACAGCAGCCCCATGTGGCCATATGTGGAAGATGTAAACCAATACTGTAACTGAACCAGGATTTCTGAATCAAATCACAGGACACAAAGACATTCACACCTCTATGTGGGCATTGACAAAATGTTCAGTCCTCCCCCGATACACCCACTCTCCCCTTGTGATCTCCAGCTGCTCTGGGACTCTCCACTGCGGATCTTCTCCATCACAGTGGAACCAAACCAGGATCTGTCCGTTCACCTCACAGCTTGGCCAGCGTCGCACTTTGGCAAACTCCGGCACTGAAGACAAAAGGATCAGAGTCAGAACGAGAAAATGTTCATTTACAACTCAGATGAAAGTCACCGTTTTACACAAAATTTAAAACTTCTTTTCCGTTCATTTTGATGAATTTTGGCTATATTGGATCAATTCATTATTCTACCTATTTTTCAATGTTTGTTGTTTGAAGTTGTCTCCAATGTTTTCATTTCATAAGTTGAAGCGTTCATTCCTCGACTTATGACTCCATCTTCCAATGATGGAATTATGTGCAAAAATAAGACGAGTTGAAAAACTAACTTTCTAAAACTATAACTGTTGTTCTTATAGCAACTCCGTCAGGTCGACTGATGTTTCATTCTTTTGCATAAGTAGACACATTGTGTGGTCCAATACACTCATTCGCTCACGAGAACCACGTCCACTCAAAAACTAATTAGTCCAGACATTCTACATGTAACAATGCAAAAAAAAAGTTAAAATACTACTTTAGCACAAATGGTCATGGTCTATGTGGATTGAGGCGGACCCAAGGAATCCAGAATAAATCTTTTTTTTCATTGAATGTTGATTCTATTACTCAAGGTTCAAAAGGTCCGACCCAAAACTACTGTAGTGTAACGTAATCACGCCACACGGTATCAAAGTCACTCTGTTTCGTACCTTTTTCTGCGTAGGGAATTCTCACACATTTCCCGTCCTCGCCTCGAAATTGCCACCCGTGAAATGGACATTCCAAGCAGCTCCCCACCACCCGTCCTCCCGCCGCTAAGTTGGCGCCCAGGTGAGGGCAGTAGGCGTCCACCACGTACGCCTTCCCATTCTGGCCCCGGAACACGGCCACCTGCTCGCCTACAGGTGGAATTACAGTTGGAAAGGGAACATTCCTAAATCCAAGAAATAGGAACAGAAAATACGTAACCCAGGAAATAGATCATGATCATGTTAGCGGTTTACAAGTTTGACTGTTTTTATGCGGATGGTCAAATGTTCTAAAATGCTGTAAAAATGCTCGCGTAGATGGAAAACACTGTGACACTGAACTCTCCCGAAGCTCTTTCGCTGCACATTTTGGTGACGCACAGGGCTCAGATTACATCCAGAGGAGTCCAGGACGGTTTATGGAGGTCAGGAGTAATGAGGTGGTTCGACGAGTGCTGAGGCACGGTATTTCTCCCAAAATCCTTTAGGATGCATCATGCAAATAAGGAGCATATCCGTCCCCGTAAACAGCTGCGAGCAGAACCGAAGCACAGCGCAGCACCTGGGAGGATCAACTCGACGCATTCAGCAGAATTTAATACGGAACCCAATGTGAGGACACGACAGAATAGTTATGAGTCGAGCACTGCGGCTGATCAGCAGGATGCGGGACACGAGGGACCGGAGCAGGATAGAGGCATCGTCCTAAAATAACCCCTGAATAAAAACGGACAATAAACACAATCCGTGGCATTCTGGAGTAACGTCTGTGACCATGACGTCCACCTCCATGACAGCTAACAACATAACAAACGGGCTTATGCAACCCGAAACAATGAAATGAAAACGTTACCAAGCACCAAACCCGTGAGCTCCCAGAGTACAAATACAAAACAGCAACATGAACTGGTCTCTCCTGTCCTGGACTCTGGGCCTTGAATTATTCAATTAAAGATGCTATAGATGAAAGTTTGACTTGTCAACATTTCTGCTATTTATGTGGTACACCTGTTTACTATTGGGTGAAATCAATAATATGTCTATAGTCTGACAATTAATGTTGTGTACCCTGCACATAGCTTTTAGGAAAACCTGTTCTACTGCCAGATGTCATTGGGTCGTTTTCTAATTCGTCCTGTGGCTCTTTATCACCACCAGCTGTCAGTAGGATAGAAGGTGTGTATGTAGCAGACTGTAAACAAGGATGCCTTTGTTTCAAGGATGAATATGACTCCTCGAGGCCACCGTGCTTCCTTTTCTTCTCTCTTCCTATTCTCTTCCCACTTTTCCTCAGGTAGAGATTTCAGCTGACCATTAAAGTAAAATGTATTCTTCAAAAGTATTACTTCTCCTTTGGTTATTTGAGGAGCCAAATGAAGTAACCCCACCAACGTGAAGTTTAATAATAATATCAGCAGAGTATATTCACTGCTAATAGACCATTATTACTAATCTATACATGAGCTTCATAAGTTTGTCTTTAACTAGACGTTGAATTTCTTTATTCCATTAATCATCATTGAATTTTGTTGATTTTTCCATTTTTCTAATGTCTGTGCTTTTATCTGTCTTCTGTGTGAAAGAGGCTCTTCCTCTTCTTGTTATTCATGGAGTTTCCTGAATCATCTCGTCAGGCTCAGATAGTTTTGTACATGATAAGTAAACGCGTCATGCATGTGCTGTCAGTCTCCATACCGAGCAGGCAGACGTTCTTCACCTCGCCGTTGTCCAGCATGTTAGAGTCCAGAGCCCGGTACCATCCGTTCGGGTACACCGGGGGCAGCTCGCCAGTCTTCCTCCTGCGGCGGACTTCGTTGGCCGCCTGGGCTCTGGATCGACCGTCCTCGGCGATGTAGCCCACGTCCTCCTGGGCTCTGAGCAGCTCCAGCGGGCAGAAGAGGAGCCGGTACAACCAGCCCAGAATGAGGAGACAAACCCCGGCCATGACGCAGAGCGCAGCCCGGGCTGGAGCTCCCATCAGTCCCGTTTTCCTCCACATGGGGTACCCGTTACCGACCGGGTCCAACGGGTGTCCGTCGTAGACGATAAGCACCGCGGCTAAACCCAGGCCGATGACGAGCGCCACTTTGCGCGTGTTTTTGCCGCGTTTGTCCATCCTTCCCCTGCAGTCTCTGTCGCAGTCTGCAGTGACACCGCGGTGACGCTCTCTCCGTCCCACTCCCGGTTCTGTCGGTGTCCCGGTGTGTCAGCAGGGAGGCACCTTGGAGACGAGATGCACCACTGGTCTAAACCCCGCCCACACGGGACGGACAGGTACTTGGCACTCACCTGCAGCAGATCGAACTCTCCAGACCAGGTTCTCAATCTATCCTGACCTCCTCTGGACCTCGTGACCCAGAGACAACCTGGGGACATTTTGATGTGTGTGTACGGGTCTAGGTGGGTACGAAAGGTTGTTTTTTTTTTACCGAGGGATATTTTGATTCTTCATTTTGTTTAAAAAACACATTTTATTTAGATGGATTTAGTTATTGCCACACAAAACAAATATATTTTCGATTTGTGAAATGTGTCCCAAACTGTATGAAACCGAACAGATCCAGAATAAAGAAATCTATAGAAAATGAAATCCGTTTCTGTCTTGAATTAGAAGGACCTTTTCAATTAATAACATCTTTAGAAATTGCTTTTTAATGTCATTTCTACGTAATTAAAGGGGCACACTCACGAGAAGCCCCTGAAATATATATAAATCTGTTAAATACACCGAAAATATTTGATTATATCTATGTCACGTTAAATCAAACGTCCACAGAAGAAAGTGACTAAAATTTAAAAATCATTCACTCACGGTTCCACTAAAAACCAACCACAAGGGATAACAAATTTAACACATAGAAATCAGAATACATACCAAGCATTAGGAGGACTGTAACAACCAACTTTGGGGTGAATTATAAACTACCAACTGTTATCATGCCACAAAGCATGCTGGGAAAACAGAAGAGAGGAGTGTCTGGCGCAAAAATTCGTGCACCATTTTTACCAGGTTTTTTGTGTTCCTATCAATTCGTTCAGCAATTGAAGTTCCTGTGCCATCCTGTCTGACGTCAGAGACAAACCGTGTCTCTGTGAACTTTGTGAAGATTGAACTGCCCTAAATGCCTCGTCACCTCACGCCTTACCAGGATGTCACCGAAACTCCAGTTTGTTTTGCGAGCCTGTCTTATTTAACCTTTAAAATCCTGTGTCCTGTCCCGTCCAGGACATGACATCACAGCCAACGTGGTCACACTACAGAGTCAGGGGCAGGGACGTCTATTTCCTGAGGAGGCTGGGGTCCTACAACATCTGTAAAAAGCTGCTGCTGATGTTTTACCTGTCTGTGGTGTCCAGCGTCCCGTTGTATGCTGCAGTGTGCTGGGGAAGAAGCAGCGAGAAGAAGGATACTGCTGGACAGACTGGTGAGGAGAGCTGACTCAGCAGTGGGGAATGAACTGGAGTCCCTGATGTAAGTAGCAGAGAGACGAACCCGGGACATGTCCACCACCCTCTACGTACGACTTTCTACAGGCAGAGGATCGGATAGACTCGGTCAGTCTTTTGTCCCCCATATTCATTCACATTTCACATTATGAAGAAGAAAGAGAGCTGCTGTCACATCTTAGATAAATTACTATGTGCCGGACCTCCCCCCCTTTCTGTGTGGAGTTTCCATGTTGTCCCCATGTCTGCGTGGGTTTCCTCTGGGCGCTCCGGTTTCCCCCACCCACTAAAACATGTACGTTAGGTTAATCACTCCTGCCGTTGTCCCTGACCAAGGAAAGGTAGAAGATCTGGAGTTGGTCCAAGGCCTTGTTGTTGTGTGTGTGTGTGTGTGTGTGTGTGTTTGTGTGTGTTGATGCCCTCTGCTCCTCATAGTCAGGATGGGTCAAAGTGCAGAGAATTAATGTCCCCAAGGGGATCAATAAAGTACCCTTCTTCTTCATTTTGCAGAGAAGCTCTGGGGAAAAATGTTTTATAAAAATGTATTATTATTTATTTTTTTTATGTTCTGTATTAATATTTCAATATAAGTGAGTGAGAGAATATAATTTATGTCTTGTTTAGTTCATTTGTTTTACTTTTTATACGTTAGTAAGCTATTGATCCACACCTCTTACCAGTTTGTGGCGTTAATGCACCATTTAAAAGAAGCAGTTGCAGCGTCTGGCCTAGCATGACGGCGTCATCGTCTGTCTGTTGTTCCACTGTTTGCAGGTCTCAATTCTTAACAGGTTCCACATGTGAAAAGATCCATTCATTTCTTTTTGAAGTTATCTCAACAGCCCTGAACGGTTTGCCTGTTCTCAATTCCCAATTTTCCATCCCTCCGACCAACGACTGCTGGGATAAGCTCCTGCCCCACTGCCGCCCTGACATGGATAAGCGGTGCAGACAATAGATAAATGGAAAAATGTGTTGTGGTTCTCAATCATCCAGGTCATGGTGATCCAAGAAGGGTTGAATCAAGGGCAACTACAATTGGTTGAAGATACAGGAAGACGTTTGGCCTCTCATCCTCATCCACGCAAGTGGGCCAAACAGTCAGCATGTCCCACAGTATGAATTGTCTTGTTTCATTGTCCATTACTTTAAAATAACAACAATGATTCTTGGCCCAACAAAGGATTAAAGCTCTACAATAACTGAAATAAGAATGAACTTATCTACCTCTTTTTGTACATATGAAATACCAACTACATTGTCCTAAAAAAATTGTACATATGAAATGAAACCTGCCAAATAAGCACATCTGGTCTTTTACATTTTATGATACATACACATCAGCTTCTTAACACATTTAAATATACACAAATGATCTCACATGCTTTCCCAAGCTACAACAGCAGCTGTGCACGTTGCACTTAGCTTAGCTTAGCTTTTAGCTTGTGGACTGCAATTACAGGGACAGTGGTGATCGGCTAAAAGGTTTATAATAACAGCATTATTTTCTTCACATCATATACTGGAGTTTTTGTCTTTTTTTGCTTTGTCATATCTTTCTCGATACACACAAATCAATTATTTCCGAACGAAGCATGATGCTAACCATGTAACCTCGGTATGCTAACTTTCCAGGAGAGTTCATGAACCTGACACCTACCGCGTGCAGCTCCCTGTGAAGACTCTTCTCAAAGCTGCATCTTCAAAGTGCCTGACCCTTTTGTTTTAAATTTGTATCCCTTAACTTTTACGTAGATCTTATATTGTAACACAATATTGTCCTCTTTTCACCGACTAATTTCTCTCTACACGCCTGCTCGAGTTCCGCGCCCCTCAGTAATTGAGGTCTAAAGTCTAAAAATGATTTGACGGCGTTTGCCTGTGAGGCGTTTAAGGAACCTCGGAAAACTAGCCACCGACATAAATTGGGACATTGAGGGAACAGTAGTAACATAAAGGAATTACTTTAATGAGGCAGACGAGACACGTTATAATTCACAGAGCACAGAGAACTTCGTGGTAAAACATCCTGTCTCAATAAACAGCTGAAAGCCTCATAAAATCCACACAAGAAAAGAAACCGTTTAGTTGCTCAGTTTTTGCATGTAAAGTGCCATGAGATAACCTTTGCTGTGATTTGGCGCTATATAAATAAAATTGAATTGAATTTTTAGTGAAACATTTACAAGTTCTAAAGGAAATCATAACGCACACATTAGAAACACAAGTGAGAAACTGTTTAGTGGTTGTTTGCAGTAAAATGTTCATTCCCATAGGAGATCTGTCTTCTTCACTTTTTATTTCCTTATTTGTCTGTTTTGGCACTGGCACTGTAGTTGTTGAGGAGAAGAGGGCTCATTTAACCAGAATGATTTTTGAAGTGCAATGTGTGTCAAAACACTAGTGGCCAATGCATGTCTCATCCAAATATATTTATTCTCAGTTCAAACAAATCCTATCTCACGTACAGCATTTCACAGCTGACAGGATTCCGAAGGGGCCAAGGACGACTAGTTATGAATGCTGAAGCATGGTTGCATATAGTTAGTCCATAAAACTGTGCCAGATAGTGGGTTATTATGATTTACCCCACTGACATTTATCAGTAAGATGTGTACAGGGTCGTGCTGTGTATTGATTGACGTATTGAGTGATGCTGCTGTATTTTATGAAATGTTTCTTGCATAAGGATAGGGTTCTTGGTTTGCAGATGAATAAAGTAATGTTGATGTAATAGTTCATGATTTGTCACAAACCCGGTGTCCATCTCTCTTGAAAGGAGAAAGCACATCTTACTTACAGATGATTTGATCCTGCTTTTATCTTCTGCCTTACCCACGGCGGCTTGAATGTTGAATAACTAAATGTTTCTGAATAGAATTTGTCATGTCTGCAGCGAGGCGAAGACCTAACCTTTTCCTGGAGATGTCTCCTCCAGCCCGGAGAGAGACTGTAACTATTTAAACTTGCCATTTTCACTTACAGGACTTAAAACAATATGAGGTCAAATTTACCAAATGCTACCGTACACTTTTAACTGAAAAACACATCAGTCCACTGCCCTGTTGCTTTCCCTCAATTGCTGCTCTCAATGTATCAACTGCGATTTGTAATATGTGATTTTGCTTGATTTGCAGTTAAGTTTTTGCAACAAAATGAACAAATGAAATGACAAATAAATGGCTTTGCTGTTGTGTGGATTTTTTGCTGTTTGTCTGTTTTACAAACAGAGTTACTGTGTTTTTCTGAGTTAGTGTGTATTTCTACGTTTTTCTTCATACTTCCTTTGTATCTAAATTTTGTGCCACACTCAAAGCAGCTAAAGGATTTCTTCTCAGTTCTACATCTCATCATCATCGTCCAGCCATCAACATTGTATTCAGAACAATCAGCAGCATTGCCATCGCAAGCAAGATAATGTGGACCTGGGTTCCTTGGTGCTTCTCATCCTTCACAGTTCTGACCATCAGGGTCTGGATGAAGGCTACGCCTCTGTTCTCTCATCACTTTGACTTTGAAGTGGGGAGGACTGAAATTTTGCTTTGTCTTTCCCATTCATCACAGGCCCAAGAGTGAAAGTGAACTTGGTGACATCAGCCTTCTGCAGCTGATGGAGCTGCTCTTCCTCCCGAATGGTCCAGAGTCCACCTTGTCCCAGAGTTCCCCCGTTTGTGTATGTTTCTTCATACTTCTTTTGTATTTAAAGGTTGCACCACACTCAGGGCAGCTAAAAGTTTAACTTTCAGAATTACACCACATACTACTTAAATAAATGTCCAAAATGTGTTACAGTGAGTTAGGTTACCGGCTGTCCTTCCAGTCATCCTCACTGTATTCAGTCTCAGCCACATCATCACTAAATGGTTGTAAATGATGATGTGGTTCAAATTTGAAAGGATGAATCTGGGGCCCCTCCCTCCTCTGCCTCAGATGTTGGATGAAGTCTCTGCCTCCGTGTTCTCATCACTTTGACTTTGATTGAGCTGTATGGACAGAACTGTCACTTCATCATCTTTACTCCTCAAAGGAACTAGAGTGAACATGAACTTCTGGTCCTCCTCACTCAGACAGTGAAGCCGCTCTCCATCCTGACTGGTCTAGTTCAGGTCCTGTTCCTCTTATCTGTGTGGGGGCCCTGAATGCTCACGGTCAAGACTGCAGCTCCACTCCTGCTTCACCAAAAGCTGCTGAATGTCTGCAGGAAATACAGAAAAAACACAAAATATTATAGAAAAATAGGAATTGATATTCCTTGAAATGTGTAGGCGTGACAATTCATACTAAAATAACTTGCGATAAATATTTACTCCTACAAAAGAAAATATAGAAAAAAATGAGGCAAAGTAAAATAAAGTCAATAAGGGGTGTCTTGGAAACTGATTTATTGATGACTTTACAGCATGAACGTCAGCTAAAAGTGTGTCCAATTTTAAATTCCCGTTCAGTGCAACATTTAGGTCATCTCAGTCGAGACTTTTTCATGGTTATTTGCCTTGATTTGATTACATTTTGGGTTTTTTTGACAAATGTTTTATTCTATTGACATCATTCCAAATAAAATTCTTCTGTTTCAAGAGATTACAGAATTAAGTCTTCCTTTTAGTGTATTTGTTTGTTTGGTTTCTAACTTGTGTACGGGTTCTCCTTCAGGAGTGGGGTGTGGAGGGTGGCAGTGGGTATCAAAGTGATAAATGGCTTCATGTGCCACGGATGTGACTTTATCTCAAGCGTTCCATCTTCATGAAGAATTTAAATGCTACTAAAAAGCCAGCGTTTTCCCACGGAAGTCAAATAACAAAAAGACAACAAACACTTAAATCAAAAGAAAATGCAAATGAATGAATAAAAAATATAAACTCAAACGTGAGTAAAAAAAAAAGGTAATTGAGTGCAGGAAGGTAGTTGAGGGTCATCTAAAGGACACCTTTCTGTGTGGAGCAAATAAATAATAAATAAGATAAAAGTGAACAAACCTGCTCGGTGTAAATGAATTTCAGGGTTGAGAACATAGAAGAGGAGCTTGTGTGGCCGGACGTTCTCCTGCTGTAACCGGGATAACGGACACCGGGCTGAGCTAACAAGCGGTTAGCTTAGTTAGCTTAGCTTAGCTAGCTTAGCTTTAACGGGATACCGACAGGTGAGGAACACAGCAGCGTCCGTTCAGACGAACGTTTAGAATCACGGTGCGCGGAGTTTCCCGCTGTCTGTGTAAATCCAGTTGGTGAGCTACGCTAACTTCAGTGGAAATGATCTGGGTTCAATAAATGAGAAGCTGAAAAAAAGACAAAGAGCCAAACGCCCAGGCAGACATAGTCTCACAAACAGGAAACAACGACGTGACTCCACGCCGGAAGCTGCTGCTGCTTCTTCTTCTTCTTCTTCTTCATCTTCTTCTTCTTCTGTTTTATGGCGCCATCATGTGGCCCGAGTGTAGGTAGATTCCGTCTTTTTCGCTTTTTAAAACCCATTAAGGTCGTGGTCCATAAAACTTGGAGGTATTGTGTGTATCCACGTGTGAAAAAAGCATTTGCAAATTTTAATCACAAAGTTAGGAGAAGAAATAGGGAGCAGGTACGAATATACAACAAAAAAGATTCTTTGAAAAGGGAAAATCATAGATCTACGATGCTTAAAAGTGTCAGTGAGTTAGCGTTCGTATAAACGCATCGTTTCTCTCAGTAATCCAAAGACATAACAGGCGTGTCAAAATAATCTGGTTGAAGAAAAATCCAGACAGCAGTCCCATTCATAGGTGTATGACAAACTACTATACTACACAAGCCAGTACAGCTTTACTTTCATAAAAATACACGTACTGTACATCCAATGAATTTTTAGTTAAAAAAAGAGAGCCACATCTAAAGTGTTGTCCAAACCAAGACCAAAACACAACGTGCAACCTTGTTCCCTCAATCATAAACATTCATTTGTGTCCCACCTTCGCATTGGCCTCGAAGTGATGTGACACAAAGAAACGTGTAGAATTTCCCAAGTGTCAAGTAAAGTACTCTCTTCAATTCAGCACAATTTGTCAAAAAACGTAAAATGTCTGAGTAACCTCAGTACAAAAATCACAGTTTCCTTTTTTGGGTACATGTGCTTAAATTAGCAGGAATCAGTCTGAACATTTAGCTTGTTGATTCTTCTGCTGTGGTTCTCTTTAATTGACTTAAATATTCTTTGACATGTTCTTTTCTAACATTCGATGACATTTTGAATTGCTGAGCGACTACATTATGACTGTGCAACAAAAGTGAACAAAAGGTGAACAACCGAATGGTTTCTTTCCTGCACAGCTTTCCATACATTTCTTCAGCTGTGCTTTTGAAGTGGATTTTTTATACATCGGTCAAGTTGACTATTAATTTCCTGCGTGGATACTGATGTCATTTCAGATTTCCTTTGTTTTTAAATATTACACCATATACAGAGCATTGAGAACAATTCATGTCAATGTTTTTTCCACAAACATCATAATTTGTCTGATAATTTAAAGCCGTCTAAGGTTGTTGTCTATGCAGTCCTCACTGCATTCAGTCTTGGTTTTAGAAGAGTCTGAAACCTCACCATCACCAGCAGATTGTAAATTACAACACAAATCAATCAAACTGAATGGCTGATTCTGGTCTTCTTTGCTCCTCTAAGCAGCAGCTGCCATCATGTTGTGCTCGACTAAAGTGAAATTTAAGCAGCACTGTGTAATATGACAACTGCTTTAGTCTTTTTCGGTGTGGCTTTTCACCAAATTACAAAACTCTTAGTTTGATCGGCAATTATACAAGACACTGGTTGATGGACTTGAACTTCCTGTCACGGTGAGCTCTGACCCTAAATTGGTCTGAATCATATCGACAACATAGAACACTTTGTGTCAAGGGGCAGTTCTGAATCAAAGTGGTGCTGAGCTGATATATTGGTTTATCCAAAATAAATTCTTCTTTAGGTGTGGAATTTGTAATTATCATGTGTTCCACAGGGACAACCATGCAAATTTACGCTCAAATTACTTTGCTAATTAATCCATGCTCACATCAGTTCATCTTCAAGTGTTAATTCAAGTATGAACCGATCACAATCACAGCCAGGGACAGGATTTGAAACCTATGTGGGGAAAATCCGCTCGCCTGCTCACCTCAGTGTCCGTCTCTATGATCCTCTGGCCTCACCACATATAAAAAAGATATCACTTGTCTTTGTTTACTTTGTATCCAGTTCATTTGTTTGGTTTATTGTCATAAGACAGATACATAACGGTTTAGCTCAGGGGCAATTTTACATTCCTTCGCCTCATGGATTAACATGCTGCTTTTCAATAAGAGTTTCTGTGAGTATCTTTTACAGCCAACTGAGTAACGAACACATTCTGTTGCGTGGATTTTGTACATTTAAGATGGCTATTGTAAGTTTTTACCACTAACTGAGCAAAGGAATGGTTTTGGTCCTGTCTGGACTCTCATGTGGTACTTCAGACTTACATTCAGAGTGAAGCATTTACTTCAAAATTGACAAAAAAATTGTTTCTATCCTGTGTGGACTGTCATATGTTTCATCCGACTGCTGTTCTGGGCAAAGTTTTTACCACAAACTGAACAACTAAATGGCTTCTCTCCAGTGTGGATTCTCATATGGCCCTTAAGAGTTCCATTCAAAGTGAAGTTTTTGCCACAAACCGAACAACTAAACGGTTTCTCTCCAGTGTGGATTCTTATATGTTTCATTCGACTGCCATTCTGACTGAACTTTTTACCACAAACTGAACAACGAAACGGCTTCTCTCCTGTGTGGATTCTCATGTGCTCCTTCAGAGTTCCATTCTGAGTGAAGGTTTTACCACAAATTGAACAACTAAACGGCTTCTCTCCTTTGTGGATTCTTGTGTGATGTCTCTCTCTGATATGTTTTTTCAGATTTCCCTTGTATTTAAATGTGGCAACACAATCAGAGCAGCTAAAAGATTTCTTGTCAGTATTACACCTGATATCATTCAAATAAACTGACTGAGGTTCCATCATCTCCTTTCTGCCATCAACACTGTATTCAGTCTCACTTTTATTGTCTGAGGCCTCATCACCACCAGCTGGTTGTAAATGACTACCTGGATCTATTTTGTTTGCTGATCCTAGGGCTTCTTGCTCCTCTGCATCAGATTCTGGTTTTATCTCTTCATTGCTGGTGTCAGATGAAAGTTCTGTCTCTGTGTTCTCATCAGTTTGACTCTGGTGTTTAGAGGACTGAAATTTTGCTTCATCATCTTCACTCTTCAGAGGTATGGAGGTGAAAGTGAACTTGTTGTTATCAGCCTCCTCCAGATAATGAATCTGCTCTCCCTCCTGAATGGTCCAGAATTCCTCCTCTTCCTCTTTGATATGTGGGGCCTCTGGTTCCTCCTGGTCCAGACTGGGGCACCACTCCAGCTGGATGTCTGCAGGAAATACTGAGACATAAACATACATCTATTGTCAACCAAGTCTGAAGAGGTCAAACCAGGGGTTTTCAACCTATGTAGCTCACAGACCTCCTTCCTGACTCAGAGTCAACCTGGGCATGTAGGGCTGGCGGGTTGGAGAAGACATCGATTTTTTTTCTTTGTTAAAAGAGAAAGAAAGTGAGAAGGACAGAGGGGCACTCTATTGATCCCCGAAGGGAAATTTATTCTCTGCACTGTAACCCATCCTTGTATGAGGAGCAGTGGGCAGCCACCACATGCACATGCAAACACACACACACATGAACCCAGGAACCAACTCCAGATCTTCCACCTAGTGCCTTGGTCAGGGGCAACAGCAGTGATTAGCCTACATGTTTTTGCGGGTGGAGGAAACCCACCCAGACATGGGGAGAACATGGAACCTCCACAGACAAAGGAGTGGAGGTCGAACCCACAAGCTTGTTTGGGGGCCATTTGCCCCTGACCAAGGCACTAGGAGGAAGATCTGGAGTTGGTCCCGGGTTGCATGCAAGCACACACATGCATGCGAGTGCAGAGAAATGATTTCCTCTTTAAGGTCTTACTGCTTACATACAGTAAAACACTTGACTAACCTCATAATTCTTTTGCGCGCCCTACGATTGCAGCAGGCATGCCAAGACAAAATCCTTCAAAGATAGAGCCTTGTCCTATCAAAATCATTTTCTATGGAACAAAGTCCCTACAACTATCAAAGAGGGTGACAGTCTCACTATTTCAAAATCTCCTTTAAAACCCGACTTCTAATTACATTGACTGTGCTTAATTACTCATTCACGCAGGAAGTAAACACACAGTCTCCATTGTGTCGGAGAGTGATGGTTCAGCTTCAGTTCACTTCTAGGCAGTCAGCACTAGTGTAGTGAGGATGAAGCATTTCTAAACCCTCCCCCAGTCTATGTCTTGCAGAAGACGGCACTCGAAAGTGCCGGCCTCAATTCTGGGAACTTGAGCCATTATTACTAAAGCTACAACTTCACATCAGATTTTTTCACAGCAGAACTGTGAACAAACTGTGCTCCCATGGTAATGTCATGTAGTCCTGTTCATGAGTAGAGAGACTCTGTAGGTTCCAAAGATCGCCATCCTAACTATGAGGAGCAGCTCAAACATAAGGAGAACATGGAAACTCCACAAAGAAAGGTTTGGAGGTCCACCCTGCAATTCACACCCACAACCTTCTGGCTGTGCTAGCCACTACGGCACCGTGCTAGACATTAATCAACCGTAACCGACGATTAAAATATACGAGGACACTTGTTACTCTCGGGTTCACAGTGAATGCGATTGGAAACCAGACTCTCTCTTATGGCTGAAACCAATGGCAACTGATCAGAGCCGGCCGGTGGCAAAGGTGAACGATCGGGGCCTTGGTGAAAAGAATTCATTCAAAATGTTTTACAATATTTCACAAACACACAAGAAGAACGGTACTTTATTGATCCCCTTGAGGAAATCAATTTTCTGCACTTTCACCCACTCGTATGAGGAGCAGTGGGCAACCAACACATGCAAACACAGACAACAGACTCCAGATCTTCCATCTTTGCTTTAGGGACAATGGCAGAAGTGATTACCCTAACATAGATGGGTTCTTATTGAGGGTGGGGGAAAACGGAGCGCCCGGAGGACACCCATGCAGACACGGGGAGACATGCAAACTCCACACAGGAGCGGAGGTCGAACCCCCGACCTTCTTGCTGTGAGGCAACAGTAATAACCACCAGGCCACCATAACATAACTACATGATATAGCCTATCAAATACCAGAGAGAACCGACAGTTTATACTGTCTACAGTGTTTATAGTATAAGTCATTACCGTTAATACTGTACCTTATTACACTTCACTGTTTTTTTGAACTCTGGCTAAATGTTAAACTTCATTTTATTGCACTCCGTACCTCTACCCTATGCAAAAACAATGAGGTTGAATCCAGAGCTGCACTATTCTTGCTAAAATGTGAATCACGATTTTACCCTCAAAGAATAGAGATCACAACTTAAAAACATTAACTGCAGTGTTCTAAAACGTGTCTCAGACGCTTGATGTTTAAAGAGGGCTTTAAACACATAACATATGTCAAAGTGCTGGACTTGAACCTAAAACGCTCCTGCAACAAAGGTACCTGAATTGTCTTTTCCGGTGTCATTTTAGATTTTTCCCGTTACGTTGCGGTGCTGTGACGATGTCAAAATATTGCTTGAAAAAACGGTTGTTACAAATTTTACTGAAAAACCTATTTAACTATTTGGATACAATTTTATGATGTATTAACCGATGGTCACATACACTCCTCTCTTCGGATGAACTTTTTAAAAATCTTAAGCGCACCACCGCCAATCCTGGAGCATCTTCTCCACCTTCTCCATCTTCTCCACCTTCTCCATCTTCTCCTCTTCTCCACCTTCTCCACCTCAGGTGTCTTGTCCTGTCACTTGTATTCTATATCACTATAACACTAGTATTACTACTGTTACTACTGTCTTCTTCTCTTCTTCTTACCTCATGGACTGACTGTACTGCGGGAAGGAGTAAAGTGAAGTGAAAAACAAGGAAAACGAACGAACCTGCTCTGTGTAAACGAACTTCCGGGTTGAGAACACTGTGCAGGATTGTTCGTAGTCTGAGGTTCTCCTGTTGTGATCGAGAACGTTCCTCCTCGTAATCCACTATGGTTCTCTCAAACAGTCCGAGGATCTCTTCAACAGCTGCTGTCAGTCTCTGATTCACCTGAACTCTCAGCGTTTGGACTGAAGACATTTGGACTCGATGGAGGAAACTTTGTTTGCTGTCTTTCAGTTTCTCTGATAAGTGCTGTGCTGTTTTTCTGTCCCCGCTTTACAAGCTAGCAGGCTAAGCTAAGCTAACTTCCGTGAACGTTAGCTCAGCTTCCGGAAGCTTCTGGAGAGTTTTTTTCTTTATTCACAATTATCAAATACAAACATTTATGGCACATGTTCAATAATTCAAAACACTTCCAATGTTGACAAAGTATAAAAATATGAATAAACGTTGCCCCAATTAAACCTCTAATGTAAGAAATTATTAAATGTCATTTAAAATTTTAAAAGTGACTTCTTCTCGCTTCTTCATCACTCTATTTATGTAGGCTATATTTTCGTTTCAGTTGATTAGGGTAGTATTGTGTTGATAAAATAATTCCGATGAATTTAATTTTGAACTACTGACTGCATAAGTGAATCCGCTCCGTCCGAACACACGATGGATCTGAACACACGGAGGAGTGAACGATTTTTTAAAAACTTTATTAACAATAAACAGTTCATACAATACGAACTCTCGCAGGAATACAATCACACTTCTTCAACCAATATCAATAACAACATTAAATGAAAGAAACTCTTCTAGAACAACGAGGCACATCTTCAAATAAACAACTATAACAAAAGTACAATTTATAAACCATTATGCAATAAATTATATATATGCTATATATGTAGGGCAATATCTTGACACATTCCTCTTAAATCAAACTCCTTCGGGAAAGCGGTACAGGAGCATAAAAACACACACCTCCAGACTGAGAGACAGCTTTTTTCCCAGAGCTGTGAAATCCATCACCCCCACACACACACACCATCCCATGCAGACACACGCCACCCCCCTGCGAAGACAAACACACAGACCCACGGACCCCTGCAAACACTCACAAACACTCACATCCACACACTCATCTCACCACAATAGGACTTAGCACCTTACATCTCTGCACTACCTCATACCTTGAACAAATTTGCACATGCTATATTGCACTAACTGTCAATTCAG
>OMNV01013264.1:0-10329 GCA_900303265.1 Brotula barbata
AGGGGCTACGGGGGAAATGATGACGGGTCGCTCTTTATCGAGAAGAGGGAACGGCGGCACTCCGTCACGTCTAACTTCCACTTTTTCAGAATCCTCTGAAGGCAATTTATGCGAGAGAGAGAGAGAGAGAGAGAGAGAGAGAGAGAGAGAGAGAGAGAGAGAGAGAGAGAGAGAGAGAGAGAGAGAGAGAGAGAGAGAGAGAGAGAGAGAGAGAGAGAGAGAGCGAGAGAGAGAGCGAGCGAGAGAGAGAGAGAGAGAGAGAGAGCGAGAGAGAGAGAGAGAGAGAGAGCGAGAGCGAGCGAGCGAGAGAGAGAGAGAGAGAGAGAGAGAGAGCGAGCGAGCGAGAGAGAGAGAGAGAGAGAGAGAGAGAGAGAGAGAGAGCGAGAGCGAGCGAGCGAGAGAGAGAGAGAGAGAGAGAGAGAGAGAGTGGAGTTCATAAAAGGCCGCCGTACTTCAGGCGCCTCCTGTGCGGCGGCGGTAGGTGTTCCTTTGTGTCTGCCGGCGTCTCGGAGGTTCTGCGGTTAATTTCAATAGGCGAGCTCGGCTATTCATTCTCGTCCTCTTTCATCTGCGGCGTTAATGCGTCACGCCTTCAGACTGCACACCGAGCTCGGCCTACCGTGGAGAATGACACGTGGCGCACAATTCAACGCGCCGCGCGTTTCCGTCGCACGGACCGCGTGTACGTCATTGTTACGGCTTAAGTAAGTTTAGACGACCTAAACGTGCG
This sequence comes from Brotula barbata, assembly GCA_900303265.1. Taxonomy (NCBI): domain Eukaryota; kingdom Metazoa; phylum Chordata; class Actinopteri; order Ophidiiformes; family Ophidiidae; genus Brotula; species Brotula barbata. The sequence continues at coordinate 731 of OMNV01013264.1, forward strand.
GTCAAAACGACCACCTAAGTGCCTTATGAAAGCCCCACGAGCAGGAAGTCGATCACACTTCATAACTTCGTTGGCGAACGACGTCGCGCGCCGCCGCAGCCGAATTGACGCCGTGAATAAATTTGCGATAGTAATTAAAAGGAGATCCCTGCCAAGTTTCTGTCACGGCGTTGTTTTATCACCTGTGAAATTAGACAAATACAATTCTGTCTGCATCCTCACCCGAACCGGCTTTGTGGGACGTCTCGCACAACGGCTTCATCGCCGCTCCCGATAAAGCCGGCGAACTTCCGTAACAACGGACAGGAGTTCCATTACCCCGAGGCGAGGTGCTGCTCCTCCTGATGTGATTTATATCCTCTAAATGAATTGGTGCATCTCACAGTATGCTTCACTGACAACGCCAAATTAATGATTACGCTGTGAATAATTAAAGTGCACCGATTATGACCGTCGGACCGACGGTGGGTATGAGAGATGTGTGCCGGAGCGCTGGATTTATGACTAATGTGTGTCTGGTAATGAAGTCTGCCCGGTCAGGAGACGGCTGGGTGTGAATGTGCGATGCGCGCGTGTGTGTGTGTGTGTGTGTGTGTGTGTTGGTGTCTTAACTGCTGCGTGTTTGTTTCGTTGGGGGAAAAGTCAGGAATCGTCCATGGAGCATCTTCAGTGACATCATAAGGGCGGATGGATGAAACCGTGGATTCCGTAGGGTTGAATTTAGTCATTTTGTAAGTGGCAGGATGAGCACTGATGAATAATCGTATCACTTTAAAGTAAACGTTGCAGTAATATTATGATCTATGGCATCGGAAGGGTTTTTTTTGTGCTTTTGTCCACTTTTCAGCTACAAAAACAAACTTTTTTCAGGCAGTGAATCGTTTGAAATGATCTGTATATGCATTATGGAGAGTAAAAGTTTTAAAGTTATGACTGGAAAACGGTCATAGGATTCACTTATCATGTCATCTGGATCCAATCTTTCCTTAGTAAAAGAAAAAAAAAAAAGCAGCGTCTCGACCCGATCGTCTGACTCGCCCAGCTGCTCGGAACGTGGATTAGATCGGGATAAATGATGAGCCCGACTGATAAAAGGATGAGCTGTAGCTGTAGATGTGATGTGCAGCTCAGATTGACCTGCCAATCCCAGAAAGCCCAATAGGCTCGTTTCAATTAGAAGTGTGATTGATTCCGATAGAATAATCCCACTGTGTTTTCTTAGGACCACAGGCCAGGATTAAACACAGCACTGCAGGAGTCCTTTAACTATCGTTTCAATCCTACAATAGTTTATAGATCTCTGACAAAGACAGAAACAAAAGGACCGCTTCCGGGTCATATATGAGATTAGAATGATTCAGCTGAAAGGAGGCTCGTGTGGCATTGTTAAACTTTGTCTTACATTGTGTTTCATGGATGTAACTCGGAGGGGGAGGAGTTAAAAACAGGGAGGGGCTTGGCATCATTTGGATAAACACTGAAGTCTGAGTCAGAATTATTTGTTTTGTTTGAAAAACGTCCTCTATTTTGTGTTTTTGGGGACATTTTGGCCCACAATGATCAACACATAACATCCGCAGTTTAACTCCACAACTGCCTGAGTGATGTTTGTATCCAGAGAGGACATTATTTATATCCTGCCGCGTTTTAATTGGTTAAACCACACAGTAATTACCCGTTTGATCTCAGCTGCGGCGAGCCAACAACGCGCAGTGCCACCTGACTGGGAGTCGCCAACACCGTTCTCTCACTTTCCATCAGAGTGCACACAGATAGACCAAACCATGAAGAGTTCAAAGGACAAGGACCATGTGAGATCCTACAAAAAAAAAAAAGAAAAAAAAAGGCAGGGACCGTTCTGTGGTGGCGGACACGTCCCTTCAGTCTCTGGTGGTCTTTGTAGCACAACCTGCAGTGGAGCAGGATTTAGTCTTGACATTCACACTTTAATCAAAAGTAGCATCTGTCACCTGTGGCAACGGTGCCGGTGGAGAATAGGAATGTAAAAATAAATATTCCTCCTACTCGCCCTCTGTCAGACTTTGTTATTTAAAAAAAAAAGAAAAAAAGAACCTATAGATTTGTTCCCCCCTCTCCCCCCACACACACACACACACACACACACACCTCCTTCATGTCTGTGAATAGCTGGTATGAAATGCTGTGGCTGGAAGGATAATAGTTTTGATAATGATCCCTGGCTGAGTGGCGGTGATGTGTGGCCACGCGTCTCACCGGCGGCGTGCTGATTATTCCTCTCAAGTGGCTTGGATGTGTGTCGGTAACGGTCATTTCTGAGCCTGATTGGCAAAGAGCGCTGAAATTGGGGGCAGTTAGCAGTGTGGGAAAAATAACGCTGGAGTGTGTGGACACACGGCAGCTGGCCAACGGTAAACAAATGATCGGAGGAAATGACAGCGGAGGGCCGTGGCGAGCGCCCGCCGACAAACAGTATGTGGGCTTTGTGCAAAGACCTCGAACCCCGCCCTTTGAAATGACCTAAAGAAGCCAGCGTGGGTCCTAATCTGCGATAAATGACACATTATAGGCAATCACCACTGTGAAGTATGATTTGTGTAACATATGAGAGCATAACAGATGGAGATATGCATCAAATCTGTCAACTTTCATTTTCTTCAGATTAACTGTATGTCGTCGGTGAGACACACACACACACACACACACACGCACACACCCCCCATGGCTTACCAAATCGAAAAGGAGGCTAAAAAGTGAAATATTCCTCTGTTATTGTCCCCAAACGTTCCCAGACGGTGTTTAAAGACAGAGTTTAGTGAAGATCTATTCATAGTACAGGTCTGACTGTTGCCAAGTGAAAAAAAAGGAACCACAAGTTGTCTGTTGTCTCTAGCGACAGACACAAGATGTCTCTTTCTATTTAGATTCTACAGCCCACACAAAACCTGACCCTTAATATCAGGGCCCATTTGTCTCACAGCAAATTGGCGCTTCTAGATGATATTTCTCTCTCTCTCTCTCTCATAAACCTCATTAGGATGCTTAATAAAGCGTTATGAACACGGATCTCTGGCTCTGTGGGCACCTGAGTACTCTCGCACCCATCCCCATCCATTACTGCCTCATAAGAATCCAGAAATGGAGGACCGACTCCGTAAGCGGACGTTTGAAAAAATATTTGTCATAAATAAGCGAGGGGACCGGGTGGCGGTTCTGCAGGGATTTAAAGGGATTTAAAGGGATGGACGTATGAATGTCATCACCTCCATGTAAACCCCAACGTTCTCAAACTGAATCTGTAAATGACAGCTTCCCGTTTCTGGAATATTCCTCCTGTGTTTTCCCCGCGTCCAAACGTCTGCCGTGTGAGCCTTTAGACTCCAGGAGGTCTGTAAATATAGATCAGACTTAATGACATCATTATGGTCATTGTCTGAAAATCAGCAGCACTGCTTTAGCACTTAACCCCTCACACGCCGCCACGTGAATGAGTTGGTTGAGAACACGTTAAGGGAAATTGTCGAGGGTTCTTTAAAGAACTTTAGATGGATTTAATGGGGCTTTTGCACATTATTAAGCCGTTAATAACTGTGTGTTCCACTTGGAAGAGGCAGAAAAACATCTGGCGACTTCTTGATTTCTTGATGTATGACGTCTAAGATTATTTTTTACTCCTTAAATCCATCATAGGAATCCTTGCTTTGTTTTGCCACCTCTGCTTTACTATGATACAGCAGAGACAAAGACAGGAAGGACAGAGCAGAGAGCGAGGATGACGGAATCAAACCTGCGCCACCGGGGACGCCAAATTATTCTTCTTCTTCATCATTTTATACAGAATGCATCCTAACGCTTTTGTCGTTTGAGATAAAATCCAAATGTTTACAAAGAATGACCCATTCAGGAGGCGAGTTTAACAAACAAAGCCAAACATTTATTGACAATCGCACAATTCCCCGGCGCTTTCTCAAACATGTCAACAAATCTCTCAGATATCGCTCCTCCGCCTATATCCGCGCACTCTTTGTCAATCAGACAAACACATCCAAGACAAACGTCTCACGTGCGAATGCAGCCGGCGTCGAATGAACGAGTTTAAGGAGGGCGAGGCGTTCTTTACGGCGCGCGCCACATTATAGCACATCGCACAATCACAGACGGATAACACAAGCTGTGAGACCGTGAAGAGCCCTTTATATCTGCTGAATTACAGCGCAGTATACCCCCACAGATCCAGATTTACTAACAAACTTCAGTATATTAAAATGAGGAAATGCAGCCTCGCATGTTTGCGTGAGTCACACGGGGACAGGGCGCATGAATCAAAATGAAAACATCTGCATCTCCGTCTTTAAGGAGACATCCATCACCAGACATTCAGGTCGGCGCTGATAAACGACGTCTGAGGCTGCTGAGGACATTTTTCAAAACAAATTAAAATCTGCATCTTGCGTCACAGAGATGTTTCCTCTGATGCAGCGATGCTGGAATTGCGTGTTACACGGTAATCCTATAAAGAAGACAAAAGGCAGCGGTGATGTCTTGTGTGTTGATAACATGCGTTGGTTTGAATCACTCTCCATCTGTATAGATGTTGAAGCCTTAGATGCTCATAAAGTTTTATTTTGAATTATAGTGAAGCATTTTCAAAGATGCTAATTATGCCAGGATGCATTTTTGATCGATCTGTATACAATGATACCAGAACATCTAGATTAAAGAATAGATAATAGGACATTTTAAGGGGAAAAAAATCTATATTTTAAAAATGTCAGGGATACTTTTAAGGATTTTAACATTTTTTTGATTTAGAAATTTTTTAGAATTTATGAATTTTTTAAGGTCTTTTCCTCATGTTGTACAACATTATTAAAGTAAAGTCCCTTAAATAACCCTGAACTGTTTGCCTTAAAATCACCAATCGGTTTACTATCGTTTAAGTTTATATTTTTCATTACTCATATTCATTCCTTGTATTTGCTGATATTTTCCATTATAATCCTGTTCTATTTGGTTTTACAAGACATCTTTGTGTACGTTACGATTCTCGCCCTATCGTTCCTTACCTCCGAGTTTAAGAGCCTCACAACTCGCAGCATTTGTAGCGCTTGAGCCTCCAAGTTAGAAAATAATTTGAAATAGTAAAGATAAGAAGAAGAAAAAAAAAACGCTTCCGTACACTTTCAGACAAGAAGTAGTGCTCGTGATCCTCAGCTGCTATTTCTGTCTGTGAGTGTGTGTGTGTGTGTGTGAGCGTGCGTGTGCGTGCCGGTACGCCGGCGAAAGCTTTAGTTGACAGTTGTGTTTCCAGCTACACATCAGCACCACTCTGTACCCTCCACGGTGATCCGTTGCATTAAAGCCCCACCATTAACCAACCCTCTGCATCTAATGGACTTCACCGTGCACCACTTTGTGCCGGAGCACTAATAGCGGCTCCACAGTTGGAGTACAGGGGTGTTAGCCTGAGTTAATGTATGCCGCGTTGGCAGATCGAGCCGCGTTACGCGCCCGCTCGGCCCGCTCCGTACGGCCGATGAACCGAGCTGAGCCGTGACGCCTTGTCTCTTAGGCTCCACTTTAGTCTCACTGCTGATGTGTGACTAAAATGTTGACGATGGCTGATGTGTGTGTACCGAATCTCAGCGTTAGGAATACTTTTAAAAAATAGGTCAAATCACCGTATCAACATTTAAGGGTTTTCAGCTCGGTGCTGACAAGGTGCTTGATCGAAATAGGTTGAAAATGTGCACTAAACCTTCATCCTCCAGCTGTTGGAACCTTAAGGTGGAGGGGTGTTTGGTGTGCACCCAGCGACTTCTTCTGTACCTGTAATAAATGTAAATTACGGTAATGAAGCAAAGAAAAATGTGGAAAAGTGAAGTTTTCTACCTCTTCTATTGCTGTGTCGTCATCACATTGTGTTATTGTCGCACAGACATCATCGGGGTTCATTTAGCTCCGTTTAGCCGGTCTTGGTTAAATGTCAACAGCAACCCCTAGCTGCAGTGGAAATGAAGTCTAGTTGAACTCATTTGCATAGGACAGCGTCCCGAAAGGCTTTAGAGGCTGTCAGACAAAGGTTCTCGACCGAGGAAAAACTCTAAAAAATATAAAGAAAATGGGAGAAACCTTCCGAGGGGAGATTTAATGTCCAGGTGAAGTGTACAATCGGAGTTGTGGGGAGAAAAGGCAATTACAAAGAAAGAGAAGACTTAACAATAGAGGTAGAAATGGATTATAACATTTGGGCCACGATCCAGCACGTCCTTGGTGCTAAAATTGCAGTATAGATCCCAAAAAGTCAATGAGAGTGGAGACCAAGAGAAAAGTCCAAGAGAAAAGTGGCCGAGGTGACACGAGGACTGGACAAAACGGGCAGTTTGGGAGATCTGTGGGTCTCTGAGACCAGATGTATCTAGTCTACGTGGTCGGGGAGTACGTGGGGAGGATTTTCAACTTTCCTCCTCCTACAGTCTTAGAATGTGCGTCGGCTGCTGAATTGACAGAAATGAAAGTATTGGAATGTTCTGTGCAGTTCATGGGTCACACTTAACCTTTTATTTTCTCATTTTTTCCTCTAAAGGGGTGGAGGCCATGTTTTCCCAGCAGCCCCAGGATCTGGTGGTGGTGGCCGGCCAGCCTGTGACGTTACCGTGCACCATCCCCGGTTACCCCGGCGTCGTGCTGTGGATCAAAGATGGCCTGGCACTGGGAGTGGGCAGGGACCTTTCTGGTAAGAGAATATACATATAAATATATATAATATATAAATATTTGTTTCCAATTATATATTTCCAAAGATATTTATCTACATACTGTATATACATGAATGTATCAGGAAATATTCTGGGAAAATCGGTTATTATAGTGACATCAAACTTTTTTCAGGGATACTTTTATGACTTTTATGTTCAATCACTAACAGGTTACAAAAGTCCTTGAACAGTTTCCTTTAAATTGTACTCAGGTGGCAAGTTGTCTCCCTGTCTTTAAGGGTTAATATTGTTCACAAAGACACATATCAGACTCAGATCAATTCCACTCCAGGCCAATAACTAATAAGACGTCTGATCCATTTGTCACCATGGCTACTATCTTATCTTATGAGGGAAGAGCGAGCTGAGGGTTATATTTCTCCACAGGCAGAGATGAATAAGGATGAGTAATTACATAAGGCAGCATGACCAAACTGACAAATATTTTCCCTGTCTGTGTGTGTGTTTGGAGGTAAACCAAAACTTGTTTGTTGCACGAAAAAAAAACAAAAAAACCACCTGAAGTCTGAGACGGCGAGTGACGCTGTTCATTTTTTATTTTTGGACTCTCTGTACTTTATGGCTGCTAAATGGCTTTTTCAAGAGCAGTCGATGTCCTCGAAGTACACGTGTGTGTGCGAACGTCTTAACTGTTTAATTTGTAGTAAAGAAACACACACATCCAGGTATAATGGCATGAGTGCTCAAAGAAGAACACACAATATCGGCATTATTAACCCCTTAAACACTGGAAAAATGAGTATACCGGGCATGAAATACATAAACAAATCAGAATTCTTAGATGTATGATTTCTTAAATCCTAAAATTCATTATTTTAACACATATTAACTTAATTCTTTTTAAAATTCATACAATATTTTAGGCTTCATGCTGTCTTTTCTAACCTCATAACAGAACCCTGAACATGGACTGAAGAAGGAGAGAGAGAGACAGAGTATAAACTTGCAAGTGTTCTTGTGTACTTGCAATGACTTTTTTTTATGTTGTTCTCTCAAGATAACAAAAGTTGTTTTCTTGTGATAACAACTTAATGAGAAAACCGCATTTGTTTTCTCAAGCTAACAACATAATTGAGGAGCGCTCGTTAATTGTGTCCGATTCGTTTGATCGCAGCTTATATCAGCCTTCGAGATTGCCGTCATGACCGTGGGGGAGGATTCACGAACCCAAACTTCACATTTACACCTCGACTTCCTGTTGAGTTATGAACAGAATAACAGAATAATTAGCTCATAATCTTGAGATAACGGCATTAAAAAAAATAGTTGCAAGCCGTTCCCGGCTTCGTACTATTAAACGTAAAGTTGTGGCATTTTAATCTCCTGTTTTTATTGCGAAGTATTGTATTCAGATGTCCCAGAATGCATCTTGATGTCTATGGTATCTTAGGGCATTTCATTACATTTATTAGTGTTTAAAATAGAATGCAGTGTTTATGAAAAGGGAATTGTTGTTTCAAGAGTTATCTAATATATTCGGTACATCGGCCTTTGCACACAGGAATTCTCTCTCTGGGACCACAGAGAGAGAGAGACAGAGAAAGAGAGACACAAGTCATCGAAATTCACCGCACGATGACACAATAACCAACCGGGGGTCGTCTCTAAAACAGCAAAGTCTCCTCTGATCAGGGAGAATTAGATATGTATTCCGCTGCAGATTTGGGGCCTTCTACCCTCTGACTTGTAACAAATGCTCTCCGAGGCCTCCCCTGTCACTGATTTGGTTGGTAATTAAACCTCCGTGGCTGATAGAGCCCCAGTAAAGCCATCCTGTTTGGTTTTCAGGTCTTTATCAGGCCCGGGGGACCCTGAGCGGTTGCAGTAAACAGTGGTCTCCCAGTCTCAGCGTGTCCTTAGGAGGAAGAGGAAGTAGAGTAAACGCACTTAACGATTGTAAGATATACAGTGAGCACGAGAGAGAGAGAACGAGAGAGAGAGAGAGAGAGAGAGAGCGCGTGCAATTTTATGTGGGCTCGGAATGGAGCACAGATGTACGGCTTATTTTATCGTCTACTGTTTTATTGATTTAACAAGACAACACAATCAAGATTAAATCTAATTTCAACAACGGGCAAAGGCAGCGGAATGAGGAGACGAGGGAACAGAGAGAAGGTCAGAACGTTCAGGGGGGACACAATCAACCGTTAACGTCAGGAGACAGTAATCATGACGTCCACGCCCGGGCCCGGTGTCTTATCTCCATCATAAATACTCAAGGACCAGGATGTAGAGTTGGGATGAACACCAATGTGTGCTTTTCCCTCCTGAAGCACTTTGACCTTTTAAACTCCAGGCCGTCCGCCAGTGTTCCTAGCTTCACATCATGGACTGCATTTCTATAGAGTCATAATCTTAATCTTGCTTTATTTTACCCCTTAAATACTGAAAAAACTGCTCCACTCCAAAACTGAGTCCACTTTAAGGCAAACAGAGACATTTAATGGACCTTTTTACATCAGTAGTTCAAATAAAAATGCATCAAAATCGTGTAATCTTTGGATTATTACACAAAAAAATCCCCAAATCCTCTCAGTAATCCTAATTTAGACTTTTTATACTTTTTTGGTTTTACTCTTAATGTCTTCTATTGTATCAAATATTCATAACATTTAACAATAATAAAAAAAGAATAAAAAGAATAAAAGAATAAAAGAATAAAAGAATAAAAGAATAAAAATAAAGTTATGTATAGATCTAATATTTTATCATTATTTTATATAGTACAGAATATGCGATACTTTTCAAATTTAAAATGAAACTCAGTGTTTATGAAGATGTTGCAACAATATGCAAGAATAACGAGTCATTGGTTGACGCCTTCTCGTCATCATTTGTAAT
>OMNV01013267.1:0-10281 GCA_900303265.1 Brotula barbata
TGAGGAACCCAAAATACTAAATAAAACTTTATCTATCTATCTATCTAACTATCTATCTATCTATCTATCTATCTGTCTATCTATGTATCTATCTATCTATCTATCTATCTATCTATCTATCTATCTATCTATCTGTCTGTCTGTCTGTCTGTCTCTGTCTATCTATCTATCTATCTATCTATCTATCTATCTATCTATCTATCTATCCATCTATCTATCTATCTATCGGTCTGTCTGTCTGTCTGTCTGTCTGTCTGTCTGTCTGTCTGTCTGTCTGTCTGTCTATCTATCTATCTATCTATCTATCTATCTATCTATCTATCGGTCTGTCTGTCTGTCTGTCTGTCTGTCTGTCTGTCTGTCTGTCTGTCTATCTATCTATCTATCTATCTATCTATCTATCTATCTATCTATCTATCCTGGATCCAGTATCATTGGTCAGCTGTACTGTTGTGTACACACACACACACACACACACACACACACACACACACACAAACACACACACACAGCTGTTTGTGTGGACACAGATGTTTACAGTCCACCTTTGTGAGGTCCTCTTTTCCCCCTCACATGTCCTCACCCTCCGTGTCCTTCATCGTTCTCCATATCATAGTACCTTTCCTTTTCAGGGACAATGATTGGAATCGTTGATTCCCATCGATGTTTAAATGTAATCTTCTGCTGGTGAAGACACTGTGTGGTATTGAGTAATGCTTGTATGTGGTATCAGAGGTACTGTAGATGGATAAGATATGTCCGCTGGACCACTGTGTTTTCCTGTTTGCACCAGACCGGAGCAGTTAGGGAGGAGATAGTGAGAGGCAGAGTGAAGGTCACTGTCATGAGAGAGGAGCTTCTTTTCATGTCCAGCCTGGTGGGATTTGTCAAAACAAACCTCCCGCACAGTTTGAGAACCCTCATTCACGCCACTTTTCAGCACTTTTGAATTACTCGGACTCCCGTGCTGACGCACCGTGTGGGAAGAAACTGCAACAAATAGATCTGAGCGATCCGAGTTATTACTAGACCGCTTCCATTGTTGTTCCCTGCTGATGGTGGCCCCACGGGGTTAATCATTGGCTCCTGTCCCTGCAGTGAACACGGCTACCGTCTATAAACAAAAGCAGAGTGTCCTCCAAATGACCACCATCACAACAAGATTCTTTTCAACCAAATCAAGGACTTTGGTGATAAGCCACGATGAGAATGATCTAAACATGAATTTACTGTTATGGTGCAGATCATGAGCTGTCCCGGTCCTGAAGCAGGCTCCCTTGGTGACGCAGATCCACAGTCCCACCGCACATCTGATAAGCAAACACGTCGGGGAAGTCCAGATTCTACAAATGTGCTGCGGTTTTCTTGAGTAAAAACCAAGCGAGGAAACGTTACGTGATCAGCTGCTGGGTTTTCAATCAGAGGTACTGATGGTTTAATTAGAGACAGTGGGAAGACACATGCCAATGTAACTAATTGGGCCCTCGGAGGAACACTGGTCCTCTTCACGTTAACACTGACGCTTTGTTTCACATTTAACTTGGCATTCAGTCAGATGATGCTCAGTCTGAAGTGGAGACTTAAGATGACGATGATGCCATTCAGTTGACTTTAAGAATTCTGATGTCATCCTAACGGATTTTTGGGGGCTTCATTGTAGTTTTGCAATTACTGTATGTGTGACTTCATAAACGAGCCAAATGATCTATTCTAACAGGAAGTTGAGTTCAGGTCTCAGCGTCTCATCATTAGACTCACATAAACCTTCGACATGAATATAAGCAGCACCTCTTCTGCAAAGGTTCCAAGGCGCCCCAGGGTCTCGTTATCCACGGATCCATTTTCCCTCATGCCTCTCCATCCATAAACAGGATTCTCATGCTCTTGATGGACAAATCCACCACCGTGTGAAACCACGTCGTGACCCTCCCTGTTTGAACCTCTTCGTCGTCTCCATCACATTTTGTGCTGGATTTCCCACATTGTTGCTACATTTTAAATTCAACGTGGCCTTATTTCCTACCATCTTTGTGCAGAATGCTTGTTTATGTCCAAACTGTGTCAAAGGGTTGTTGAAACGGTGCTGCATTTTCCAGTTAAGGGTCTGCCAAGTCTGTATAAGCCTGAATAGATTTGTTTTATTGTTATATTTCAGTATTATCGCCTCTGTGCCTGTCTCACGTCACCCCAGTGATTTTTATTACTATTATTATTTTAGGGTTGTGCTTTTATGGCGCTTGCTTCTGTAACAGTCTTCTTTTACGGTTTTTATCATTGTAAGTGTCTGCAAAACTTTGAAGTTTTAACCATGATATTATTATGATCATATTCATATTGTTATGATATTATATAATTAATTTTTATGCCACATTTGAACTAACTCTTTTACTGTCTTTCTCTGATTTTCTGCTGTACAATTATACGATGGACTTGATCCTCCCATGTACAAATGACTGTGATTATGGAATGGAAACTTTGATTTGTTGATTTAAACACCTCTATTTTTTCAAAAAGCATATTGCAACACGCTCTTAATTACCGCTATGCATAATTACATGTGGTTGAACTATTTTGTTATTGATGCACTCTCTCTTATCAGCATAGTCCAAAGTATAAACCCTGCCTCAGGGTAAAGTAAACCTGGGCAGATGTTGTCAACAGCTGCATTGTTTCCTCTAAAAGACTGTACACACACCCAAACACTTTCCTTGAAAGTTGAAACACAGATCCTTTAATGAGGAATCCCCGATAGGCAAGCAAAAAACTTTTTCAGCTAAGCTCGTTTGAGTGTTTCTTGCTGCAGTACCCATTTTGGCCACAGGACGGCAGCTGAAAACCTTTTTCAGTTACGCTCATTTTTCCAGCGTTTCTTACTGTAACACTCATTTCAGCCACAAGAGGGCACTGCTACCCAATGCGTGATTTTAGCGTGGTTGGTATCTATTTTATGGCTAAAAATCTGTTTCAACCGGTGCTAATCCACCACTCGCGTTAGCAGTGCTAACGTCTGTGGCCGCCAGCTAGTGAGGTTAAATCTCACGGTTCTTGCAGTGCAGCGTGTAGACAGGAATTCGTCGTATATCCACTGTTTTTAGTTGTTGTTTTTTTTAACTTTTTGTTACTTGTTTTTAGCCGCTATTGCGTGAAGCCATTACTAAATCCCCCGTGATGCACATCTTGACGTTAGCTAACTAGATACTTCGTGGACGTAAACGTCGCTAATGCTAACGTAGCTCCTCGAGGATTTAAGCTGTTATTTTCCTAGTTTTGGCGATCTAACTCGTGACTACACATTAGTTAAGGTTGTAAGGACTCTGGCTGGGGGTTTTTGTTGTTTCTTTTGTCTAAACAGTCCGAATTGTGATATTTTGGGTTATTGTTATTTAAGGTAGCCAATATGTGCTAACGCCCGTTGTCACTTGTTGCCATAGCAACAGTAAACATTCAGGTAAAGGCTGTTGGAGTGTGAAGAGTGCAGAATCAAGCTGCATCGTAAATACATTTGTACATAGAATCACTGTCACTGACTTGCAACTTGACTTGACTAAAAATAATAAATGACTTGAGACTCGACTTGGAAGTTTAAGACTTTTATGTTTTCAGTTTACACAAAATATATACACAGTGAGAACGCCGTGACTGGGTGTAATATGATCAGCTAATAAACTGAGTAATAGTACGTGTTTTGTCTGTTGTTTTTATTAGACTATATGATAATATACGTTTAGAGTCTAGACTTTGACCATTTTGGCCATTCTGTGACCTAAATGGGCACTACAGCAAGAAACACTTGAGCGTAACTGAAAACCTTTTTCTGCTTGCCTCTCAGGGCTTCCGTACTTTAATGATCACAAATCCAAAATTCGAATAATAACCATCATAATAATTTACCTCGTTGTTAATTTGCATTACCAAGTATGACCACAAGATGGAGACAAACGCCAGAAAGACAGCCGTCTGTGGCTCAGCGTTATTAATCCTTCTGTTATTGATGCCTGGTTGCCCAATAATCTCTTTCTACAATAATTCAAAACTGAAAATTACCCATCGATCCTTGTGTAACGAACAAGCACACACGTCAAGAATATTTTCTGAGAGCATTTTCCTACTGGGAGGGATTAATTTACAAAGCACTGATGGCTTAAAATTCCTTGTGCTGTTGAGTTTAGCGTAAACACTGCAGGTTAAAGTAACATCAATACCAGCCCGACATGTAGACGCAAACATGATACTAACAGGAGTTCTATGGGAGTATTTGTAAATTTGTACTGTACAGTCCATCTATCCACTGTCTGCATCCAAAGTGCCCTTCACCATCAATGACACCGTTTATTTAATGGTACAGGTTAGGAGGAGGTAAATATATATACGTATGGCTGTAGGAATCAAAGGGGCCTCTATCCCTATTTGGCATTACTGGGGGCCCGTGTGCTGCCAAGGACAGGGATAAAGGGAGAGGGTCACTGCTGCTGGAGATAGGAGATTGAAGATGAGATACAATGAAATGTCAGAGCCGGGCCTCCTTGTCTCCGACCTCTGTGGGTGGATGTAAAGCTCTATCACGTCTCCCCACAAAAGGACTCGTGGTGGTGCATTTAGATTATAGACATATACGGGTGGTCTTAACTTAATCATACACAACGCGGACCCTGTCACAGAGCTCTTAGCTGTACCTTGATTGGGAAGTAATCCCGCATGTACGACCAAAGTTTGATGTCACATAAAGCGGGCACCCTGCGGCCTCCTCGCCAGGGGGTGTCGTAGTCCGTGTACCACCAGACGGCGTACAGCACGCTGATCAGCCAGAACCGCGTGAACAGCAGGTAGAGGAACAGGAAGATGCAGGTGGGAGCTGCACGGGGAGACAAAGAGGCATCAGTCAGGCCGGATCAGACGCTAAGATGCTCATCAGCAGCAGAGTTATTGGATTTTAATGCATTCAGTTAGCAAAAAAGGTAGTCATGGAAAAAATATGTATAAATACAATAAAATACACACATAAACAAATAAAATACCAAATAACACGGTGACTCCTGTAATTACCAACTGTGAATTATCATACAAATTAGACACACTGCTGTATATATTATGATTATTTGTACATATTTTACACATTTCTCACTGTATTCTACAGCATTGTTGATATTTATTGGAGGACAACATACATGACTGATATTTTATTTACAAGTTTGTCCTCTGGAACTGACACTGTTATCACATAGCTGTTTTCTCTTTTCTCTTCTGATCTTCACATCAATAGTTATATCTTTATTGGTGTCGTTTTGTATATTATCTTTGTCTCCCTACCTCAGTATGACCAGCTGCAGTGGTACCCAAGTTCCCCTCCGGGATCAATAAGGCATTTCTGATTCGGATTCTGATTTGGATTCAGACCTGCACAGCTCCACTTTAGCATTCAGATGCCATTTCTCATTTCAAATGCAAAGGATTATTTTCTCCTCAGCACAGAGCTCAGAGACTCCTACCAGTTCATGGCTTGCCATCCCTCAACCCATTATCAATTATTGATGGATGGATAGACACGCACGTATGCATGATAAAACGGAGCGTATTCTGCTCACTGAAGTATCCACTTAAACAGCAAGCTTGAACTGAACGAGTGATGTGACGATTCCTCTCTCTTAAAATGGAATCTGAGATTATTCCACACAGTCATTCTGTTATGAATACTTATCTCTAAATATACACCGTATGTGTTAATTCTCCAAAATTCAGGAACACCGGGTGAAGTGACAGACTGGGCCTTTGTGTCAGAGCTCAGCAAATGAATCAGGTTTTCAGCAGCTAAAAACACTGTTTGGAAAAAGGTTTGCTTTACGCTAAGGTTGACACAAATACTTTCATATCTAGCTGGAATTGTATGCATAAATATCCATTTCCTCTTCAGTGTTCTGGGCCTTCAAGTGTCCCTTTAAGGTGAAAAACTACAAGAGCAGGAAGGCTAAGATCTCTACATTCTATGGAAAGAGTAAAACCTGCACATCGCTTCTCTCCATCATTTCCCAATGTTATGTAACATGGCCACAATGGACACACATGCACACACACGCACGCACACTCACTCACCCAGGCCGAGGAAGGAGAAGACCCACTGCAGCACGGCGGCCGTCTGCAGCCTCCTGTGGAGGGGAACGTCATAAGGGGCAAAATTTACCTTCATGTCTCCCCAGAAGAGAAGCCGGACGAACCCGAGAGCTGCAGCAGGCGGCTGGAAAAACCAGAGGCTCAGGTGGGAGCAAAGTCCTCTCCCTCTGCACCACCAGGTCCTTTAGAGCCTTATCTCAGAGACGCAATATCAGGTTTGATGTGTTAATCCATATCTCCACCATCAGACCTTTGACCTGCTGCTACGGGCGGCTAACACAGGAAACATCAAAACATGACAGACCTTATCGTGTCCACGGTGTGGATGTCATTAGTTGGGGGAATCACACATTTGGAGGACTTTCTGATTCGATACATATGGGGACAAAGGTCACGCCGACTGTGTAATATGTTGTTTTTACACATACAGTTACAGTTCCACACGCAGCTCCATCTGGTTGCACAATCAAGTAACTGCACCCAGTGCCCTTTAGCAGTACCCACAGTCACGGAGAAACGGGAGGACGGGGTCAACGGAATGTTCATAATGTCGTGATGGGCGTGAAATATTCAGAGAACAGCAGCATATCAAATATTTATGTAATTCATGCGGAGATTTGTATTTTAAGAGACAGGATCCATCGTGGAGGTGCACAGTGTGTTAACGTCTGCTGCAGCACGCGCTGATGCAACCTATGAAGAGATAACAGAAGATAAGGGCAGATGTGCAGAGGAGTGGATTCTCTCTCTCTCTCATTAAATTCAGTTGTACTGAGGTGTGCAGTGCCAAGGAGTTTGACCGCCCTCCCTTTTTTTGTTTTGCCCTTTGATTTCATCTTCATTAATTATTGATCCATTCAGTGCTTATCTCATTACTTCATTAATCTCCTACTCCTAGACAGTGCACACATTCACCTGATCCCACTTTTTCTGTCGCTAAAAGGATAAACGGCAATTCACTCATGATTAACTTTTAGTTTTTGAACAACATCTGTCACTTAACTCTTCTTCTGACATTTCAGGATTTTTGTTCAGTGTCAGTGCCGAGGTTTCCAACAAGATGGAATTATTCACTTATTATTCTTTTATCGACTTGTGATTTATGCTGTTTGTGCAATAATTTAATTTTTATGTCAATCATATCCTAATATGTATGCATGATGTTAACACTCTGATGCTGTAGAATACATAGAGCTTATAACGCTGCATTTCCCAAGTCATTTGAGCGTTCATAATAATGGTGTCATATGTAAAACCAACAATTAAGAGTTGATCTCTCCTTATTATTCGTAGTCATATGCCATAATCATAATTTATTTCATATGTTGATGCTCCGACCCTCTACTGGTTTTGTTTAACGTTAACATGTCCTAGTGATGCTGAGTGTAAACGCCTCAACGCATCGAGCGTAAACCCGTTAGGTCAAGCACGACGGTTCATCCGTTTATTATCGTTTTTTTAAATCGGGTATTTTTCAAAATAAAGGACTTGCTGTACATGGCTATAACATTCATTACTTGGTGGAGTTTGCTTGATGAAATGTAAACATATATGATGTGCAACAAAGACAATGATATCTTGAGGGACTTCGGTCTCAATGTCTTCGTTTGGGGCGCGTTTATTAGTGTCTCTATCACAGGAGCGTCAGTAATGGGTTTATTTTGAAAGATAGAACCGGAAACGATGCTTTAAATCTTAAAAGCTTGACTTGTGTTTTCCTCCTCCGGTCCATTCGCGTATGTAGGATGCTGAGCAGGCGGGCGGGGCCATTTTTCCTTGCAGTGCCCTGCTGTGGATGGATGTAGAGAGACGTCCGGGACACAGAGGTCGGGTTCTGGATTAATATTTTCTACAAGTACCATGGATTTACGTTTTAATCCCGTCTAACCGTATCGGTGCTGGAACCGTCCACTCTGCCAGGCACACGGACATCTTGTTTCCCGTCGGAGTACCGGAGTGTGTTTGCTTGGTTTCGTGACAGATTGTACAGCAGCAGCAGCAGCAGCGGGACTCTGATCCAGCATGGCGTGGCCCTGTATCAGCAGGGCCTGCTGCATGGCCCGGTTCTGGAACCAGCTGGACAAGGCTGACATTGCGGTGCCTTTGGTGTTCACCAAGTACACGGACGTGTCGGAGATGCAGCACATCCAGCTGCAGCCGACGCTCCACCCTCCCCAGGCCCGGGTCGCCATAGAAACGCAGCCGTCCCGCGCGGAGCCTCGCGCGTCAGGCTCGGCCGTCCGCGGGCCGCGCCGTTGCGTGTCCGAGGAGCGCGTGTGCAGCTCGGTGATGCGCGAGGACTTTAAGCACTGGAGAGTGAGACCGGAACCGAGCTGTAAACCCAAGAACGAGTACCACGGACCGGACATCCCGTTCAACACCGAGACGCAGTACCAGAAGGACTACAAGCCGTGGCCCATCCCGAAAAAGTACGACCACCCCTGGATACCCAAACCTGCGGAGGAGCGGGCACACCCCAAAAAGCACGCGGCGCTGGCGGACGCGGACAGCGGCGTGGAGAAGAGCGCCATAGCCGACAAGGTGCAGGAGAAAGACCTCCTCCACGGCCAGGAGAGGAAGAAGAGGAGTAAGGCGACGGAGGAGAAGAAAGTGGTGATGAAGGTGGACGGAGAGGCCAGGGGGAGGGCGGCGGCGGACGCGGTGAACAGGCAGATTAAACAGGAAATTACGACCGGAAGCTCATACAGGTGAGAGTACGGTGGGACCGCAGTGATGGTCCGGGGTCCCCCCAAGCGTCAAAGGGGCAGCAAGGGGTTCCATCCACGACATCCAACACTTTTTTTTACCCCGTCCTGTACACACACTTAAAGTTTTTCACACGGACGTCTTGATTTGACAAATAAAAATAATGTCAATATGGCTGCGTTCCATTTAGTGTCTAAATGGAAGAGAATCGTTACAGCTGCCAATTAAAGATTTTATTTTATGTTCAAAACAAACTGTAGCTCCATAAATCTTCCTTAGCGTTGGTCTGATGTTTAATGTTTCTATCTTGGGGTTTATTTGGTCTGCAGATTCTTTTTTTTTTACCGAGAAAAGTCAATTTGAAAAACAAATAAACAACAAGATACCATATCACAAGCACCAATGAACCCAGAATGAATTCTGGGGAAATGTGTACAAAATGAGACCCAACCCATCCAGAATAAAGAGAATTTAAAGGGAAATAAAAAAATCCACAGTAAGCATTAGTAAGCATTTTTTAATCATAACTTCTCTATAAATTCTGAAATATTTACCCTTTTCTGTGTGGTATAGTTATGATTCTGTGACTTATGAATGTGAAAAAACCCTTTACATTTCTCTCATTACGTCCCATTACAATGCAATTGCAATGCGTGAGCCAGCAGCCATTTTCATCTACAGAAGGTCATTCAAGTAAACATAAATGTCAAATATTGTTTATGTGGACGTCAGTGGGGTTCATCTGTGTGTTTTATATGTATTATGCATCGTTCTGAATGCTGAGGCCGGTGTGGTGAATTGCCAGACATCAAGTCACGCTTTTGATGTTATGGTGACATTTATGGACCAACAAGGCCGGTGATTGTAATTGTGATCCGTTTTATACTTCAGATAGCATTGAGGAAGCAAATGAAGATGGCTCACGCTGGGTGTCCTCTGATTGGTTATTGAATCCTTGACCCTGAACCCACCGACAGACAGCTTCATCTCATTCCGCTGAAACAACTCCAAATCTTCTTCTTTTCCTAGAAACAGACAGCGACATTCTATTCAAATAAACCTCCTGGTTGTCATCGTACGTGGAGGCGGTCTTTACTGGAGCCGGTCTTGGGTCCTCATTTGTCTACATCTATTAAAATAATCTAATATTCCAATAAATGATGTCATATACAGTCAGAGCACGTAGATGGCGGAGCAGGAATCAAACGTCGTTAGGGACTTGTGGGATAACGCTCACTGTGAGTTCAAAGCCGCGCCTCCTCCAGCGCTGTGTTGGCTTCCATCAGCACAAACGTGAAGCATTGTGTCCCTCGGTCCCGCCTGCCATTTTTATTCAAGCTGACTGACAGACACAGAGGCTGATTCTGCATATTCTCCATCTCTCCCTGCTCTGTGCTCACCTGATCGGCTCCATCCGGTGAGGTCACGTGATCGGGATTTTGTGCCACCCAGGTCTTGGTGTGGGTTAGG
>OMNV01013269.1:0-28254 GCA_900303265.1 Brotula barbata
TCAGCTCCGACAGTCAGATCAACACTGATCACAGCAACATCTGGATCAACACATCAACCGGCAGACACACACGGAGAGGACACACCGCCGTGACATTATACATCTCTGACAGCGAGTGGAGGATTATGGGAGCTGCTTTGGTGGCGTCAGCGTTTAATCGTGACCTCCTAATCGCGATGAAGAAACAAATCTACGCTTTTATTACTGCAGTGGACTCTCGTAAAGTAACGATCCATCGGCTGAATAGGCCCATAATGTGCTGTATTCTCCTGTGGGAATATAAAGAATAAATAAAGGTTGACTTT
Organism: Brotula barbata; assembly: GCA_900303265.1. Classification (NCBI taxonomy): domain Eukaryota; kingdom Metazoa; phylum Chordata; class Actinopteri; order Ophidiiformes; family Ophidiidae; genus Brotula; species Brotula barbata. Next base: position 306 of record OMNV01013269.1, read on the forward strand.
TTTCACCCACTCAGCCTCACACACACACACAAACACACACACACACTCATCGTTCTATCCAGAGGAGCCAAAGAACCAAACGCTTCAAGTCAAATCCAGATCTGAAACGCGGCCCACACAGCAAACATCTGTTTATTTTTATTCATCTGCACACCCAGAGGTCACTTTTTTCATCATACACGCCTTAGTGTACTCAGAGATACAATGAAACAAAAGGACTGATACACACGGCCTTATAAATACCAATAAGAATACAACTTTATGAAATAAACATCGTTCTTGTTCCTCTAATTTCAAACATTTCCACTCGCGTTCCCATGCAAAGATTTGATGTTGATCCCCGTCATGGTGAATTCTCTCCAGCAGCAGCTTGATCTTTCTGTTTATAATCCATTAAAGTTATCATAAATTTGCTTCTGCGTCTTCCTCACTGTCTCTGCTGACATTTCTCATTTTATCTCAACTCATCTTTCTCTATTTGGCCGTCTTCTGAGTTGAGATCTAATTATGTATCTGCCTTCATCATTCATTTGCCTCTGTTATTTAATCTCTCTCTCTCTCTCTTTCTCTCTGTGTGTGGACTTACAGCTGTGGCAGGTCGCTCCACTGTATCCACTGTCAGAACAGTTACAGTGAAAACCGGTCCAGGACTGACTGCAGCTGCCGCCATGTTCACAGCGACTGGGCGAGCACCTTAGAGAGAGAGAGAGAGAGAGAGAGAGAGAGATAATTTGATTGCCTCAATCACGGCATAATCAAAGATGCATGTAGACGTATTGAATGAGAGTCACAAAATCAAATCCTTCACCTCACACATCTGTTTTGTTTTTAATTGCCAGGTTTAACTTTGCTCTTAAACGCCCACAAAAGCTTTCAAAGACAGAAAACTGCGTCATTAAACCCAACGTCTCTCTTTTAAATGTGACTTTTATCTTCATCAAGGGACGATTTTTTACCTGATGTTTAGTCAAGGTTGTTTATTTGCTGGCCATCCGAGCATCTAAACACATTCCTTCACCGAGAGCCCGGAGAAAAAAAACACGAAGGATTTCAAAGGTGTTTCGTTTTGTTGTGGGAGGATATGAACCCAACTTTGTTCCTCGTGTTGTCTAGAAAGACGATTGCGACGAGGTAAAAAGTCTCATTTGTCTGTTTCTCCATTTCCTGTCACGCAAAGAGAGACGCTGCTCCCCCCCCGACAGATGGAGAACTCATCACATCTTCTCTGACTCCAAAGTGCTGTCAAAGCGTTTGAAGACGCTTTTCAAACGTGACCAGCTCCCACGAGACTTCACTTGAAGCTCTGCGTTTTGTTCGTAGACATAAATCATATCTCTTTATCTGTCGTGACACCCATTCTGTGTAGGAGAAGGGGGGTGGGGTGGGGGGGGATTGGTTGGATGGTGTAGGATGGAGGGATGAGAAGAAAGGAGGCAGCGACTGTGAACAAGCAGCATTTAGGCGGTGAAAATGAAGTCAGTGAATTGTAACCTGAGAGAAAGACGGAGACAAAGCGAGAGACTCCAAAGGGGCTTTTGTGGTCTGTGCTTTTCCCTTTCAGTGTAAATGTGAATCGCTAAATACCGAATACAGCAGAGGGCCAGGAATCTCCAGGGGGGATCTGGAAAACTGCCTCTGACATAAAAAATGTGGGGTGATGCCTCCATTTTTCTCCTGTATTATCCCCGCTTTTTCACTGAGACGTCGTTGCACATATGTAAATGATTCTCCCGTCTCCTGTGGGTGATTCAGATTTATTCCATACCCCTGCTTGGAACACTGGAGGAGGTAAATAACAGCAAACGGCCCTGCCGCCGCCTTACAGTGACTGGATTTGCTCTGACTCCTGTTCGGTGCGGTAGCCTGACATGATGACAGATTACAAAACCGTTGTCCCAAAGCTACCAGCCTGTTTGTGTGATTTGTGCGTGTAAATCCTTGTTGGCTGCCAGCAGACATCAGCGCTGTCAAGCCGTCACACCGAGCAGACAGACCGCCACCAAGACTGGACAGGGGGGGGCAAACGGGTCATTTTGTGACAATACGGTGACTAAAAGAAAGAAAAAAATACACAGACTTATTTTTTTAATGACCTTTAATTATTTCTCTTAAGAATAATTAACTCGAGATAACAAAACTTGTTTTCTCATGATAACCAGTTCATTAATCTCATTAATTTATCACAAGAAAACAAAAGGTTGTGTCTTCTTACTTATAATGTTCAATATAGAAACAAATCTACACGTTTATGCCTTCACTTCCTGTCCCGTCATGAATCCTCCCCGACAGGTCATGACAGTGACCTCTAAGGCTGAAATCAGGTGTGATCAACGAGATGCAATTTTGGAGTTCTCCACAAATATCTGGTTATCTCGGGGAAACAAACGTTGTTTCCTCATGATAAATGAATCCGTTAGCATGAGAAAAGGAGTTTTATTTTCTTAAGCAAATAATTAACTTGTGATCTCGAGATAACATAATCACATTACCATAATATAGGATAAAAATAATCGATGTATGTATTTATGTTTATATATGTGTTTGTATGTTATTTGAGACTGTACAGAAATTCCATTCATATGTTCCCTGTCCTATCTAATATTTGGATCTTTATCCAAATCCAAACTAATTCTTTTTGTTCCTGACTCAGGATGTCGGCCATTGATTAATAATTTCCACCCTCTTCTGTTTTGAGCCATTTTTTCCAGTTGTTTCCACCCATCGATCAACTGTCCATCCTGGGATAACTATCTTATTTTTTACAGTGTATTATTTCCCCTTTTCAAAAAAAAAGGAATTAAAAAACATCTTGGACGTGCCCCTGGATTTCCACCAACTACATCCTGCGTAATCCGTCTTAAAACACACAAAACAGAACAAACAGGCGTGGGTGAAACCTAATGTCCTTGGCAGAGGTAATAACAATGGCTGCATTCCATTTGGGTGTGTCCGTTTCTGAACTCAGGTATGCTGCATGCTGGCGTGCTGGCACACCACGACATGGACCGGAACCGTGACTGGAGTTAGGCATGTCTGTGTGTGTGTGTGTGTGTGTGTGTGCTTTTCCTACAATTCTCAATGGAGCTCACTCCTAACATGCAATTTGAACGGCTTGAACAAACAGATCGAGGATTGGAACGGACTGGAAGGCTGTAAAGACATAAAGATATCATGTGACCTCATTTTATGAAAGGAAAAAAGAGAGACGAGCAGACAGGAGAGGACAATAGGAGATGGGGAGTAATGGTGTTTTTATCTGCTTCACTTGTTTTCCATCTGTTCCAGGACCGGCTGGGACCTCCAGGAGGTTGGCGTAACACACACACACACACACACACACACACACAAACAAATATTATTCTACATAAACTATCTCCTGCGAGTGTGTATACTTGTTAAGTGAGGCAGCATTTTGAAAGTCTGCTTGCCCAAACCCACACAAATAACGACAAGAAACCTCATCATTATGCAGAGACGGCATAATGAAAAAGCAGCTACGGCGTTTTTTTCTCCTCGATTTATCTTTAATCTACACTCAAATCTCACTTTAATTTCTCTTTATCGGTCTAATCTGCCTGCTTTTGGTTCTTTGACTCATTTTTTCAGAGCAAATACTCCGTGCATGCGAGGCAGAATTCCAGGGCTAGGAGGATCGGAGAGAAGGTTTTTATTAAGGCAGACATTAAGGGACAACACACACACACACACACACACACACTGAATGGAGAATCACCACAGCTGTCTTTGCACTTTGACTGAGCTCCAGCTGAATGTTCAGTCATTTTTTGGCCATATTTGGCAGGTTTTGGCTGTAATTGGTTGTTTATGACTGAATGGCTGAATTTTGGTGCTTTATGTTACAAAGGTCAACATTGTGAGGCAATTTTTTTGCAATTTTTTCTTTAAAAAGTGTGTTTAAAAAGCCTGCAAGACACATCAAAGTGACTTTAGCGATTTAGCGCACGAGTTAAATACAATTAGAAAAACTATTTTTTCAGCATCCTTGTTCCGAACGCATTAAAACGCCTGCTTGACTCCACACGTATTCGTATTTTCTTTCAATCTGTGACGACCTGCAGAGATTTGAGGCGCCGGCAAGGTTGTGGAACACAGCACCAGATATCCCAGGATGCTCTGCTCTGCAGGAGCTGAATGAACTTCTGCTGAGTTGTTGATGGTGCTGCTTGCCATGTGGTCACGGGTGAGGCCTGAAGTAAATTAGATCTTAATTTGGAGTCGGTCTCACTCCTGCCACAATGGAGTGCTCCGGTCTGTTACCTTAAAAGTATGGATCGCTTCTTCTGTTGCACCGTGGAATCCCATTACTGAACAGACACAAGTGGACGAATGGACACGGACCCGTAAGGTTTTTCCAACACACTAAACGAGACAACATTATGTTGATTTTTCACTCTTTTCCGGTACACGGTCGAAGGATTTTGTTGTTATATTCCAGCAAACGCTCACAATAACCCGATGAAATTGAAAACAGGACGATTATATAATTAAACCCAACAGAAAGTTATTTTTTTTCCCTGTCTGGTGTGGATATTTGGATGATTTAGTGTGTTTTTGTGTCACTGTAATCTGATGTTTAGGCAAATCTATGTGTGTGAGAGAGTTTATAATTGTTATAATAATCCCTTTAATTGTGCCCTGCTTTTAGTGCGCCACTGCAGTTCGTTCTATCAGAGATGATCATAATGGATGAGAAAAAGTAACGAAGCAGCGAAATCCGCACAAGATACTGGCAGTACCGATTAAATAACTTCGCTAATTTATGAACACAAAGGGAGATAAACAAGTAAGAAGAGGACAAAACAAGCTTGTGTCACTCGGCGCATCTCCGCTGAACAATAATTCTCGACGTCGCAATGGAAAAAAGCTGTGGGTGTGAATCCATGACTTCATTGTTTGGGTCTTTTCAGGAAAGCAAACATTCTTAAGCGTTCCACACCTCTTCGCCTCACAAATAAATTACCCTGCCAAAAAAAAAAAAAGAGCTTGAAAATCAAAGAAAAGAAAAAAAAATTACATTTCAATCCTACAAAACATTGTGTCTCCTGTAAAGTTGGATGACAAAACAATCGGAGTGCCTCGGGAAAATAAAAATCAGTGCGGCAGAACAAACTTCTGACTGACGGAGCAACGGTTCAGCTGCTGCTCTCTCTCTCTCTCTCTCTCTACTGAACCCTTCAATGTCAAATAGTGTTTAAAAACCAAAACAAAAAGGCTGGATAACACTTCAAAATGTTTGAGTGACATAAAAAAAAGCTTTTTTAAAGGATGGGGCTTAATGGAGGAGTTAGTCGGAGAACAATTGGTGATTTTGACCGTCGATGCTCACCGAGAGTAAAACCACTGGGACAGAAACGGTCATGTGATTTAAATTCTACATGACCGGCAACAAAAGAAACCTTCCAAGGCCTGATGGTCCGCGTGGATCTGGTTTCAGATATCATCATTTCCACTTGTCCGGTATGACTCACCTGTCCATGATCCCACACATGTCAATCTGCAGCTGACTGTAATTTCCCAGCAGTCTTTGCTGGACGGCGATCAGATCCACCGGTTGGTTGTCCAGGACGAGGAGGCGCATGCAGCCCTGGAAGACGTCGAAGGGGTTTCGGCAAGCCTGACTGTCATCCTCAGCAGGACAGCCTGAATGGGAAAAAGGAAAGGCATCAATCCGAGAGAGCAACAGTGATGAGAGGAGCGCGGCATCTGGTATCCAATTAAAAACAGTGATGAGATGGCAGGATAAGCCAAGGGAGCGTCTGACAGTGAACTAAATTGACAATTTTTGGTAAATGAAGCTTGTAAATTGCCGTTTCACTTAATGCTTTGAAGATCGATGATGTTGAAAATCCACTGTTTTGGCATGAATAGGGATTTTTATTCACGTTTTAAGAATGTTATGACATCTATAGTGGACTCCAGCCCAAAGTAAGGATAGATAAAGCAGACTGATATACATTCTATAGGGGTTGAAACCACTTATGACTTCATTTTTTGTGCTGTGTATATCTGAGTGGTTGGAAAAATGAAACTTCAGCCAAAATTTTGATCAAAGGAGTTTTCCTTTGGTACTCAGTTTAATGTGAGGGTGTGTGAACGGTAACAACGCCTATGGCAGTAAAAAAAAAACAAAAAAAACAACAACAACAAACAAAAAAACATGCCTGTACTGCAGTATTGTAGTGCAGGGAGTGGACGAGAGAGATGAGGAGGAAGAAGAAGAGGCCAATGGAGAATGAAACGGAGGGAGGAGGGGAGAGAGAGAGGGAGAGAGAATAGAGAGGAGGAAAATGCGAGGAGAGGAAAGCAGACAATCGTGCGCGGAGAGAGAGGGGAGAGAGCAGCGTAGGACAAAAAAGAGCCGAAATGAGACGAGGCGGGATTGTAAAACAGGGCAGAGGGGAGAGAGAGCGAGAAGAGAGGGAAAGATAAAGTAGATGTATAACTTTAATTATAAAACAGCCATGTGCTGACGCAGCTATAGAGGTGAGTATTGGCAACAACCGAGTGTAATCTCCGTTATATAGTTGACCGTAGCGCCCAAAAAGGGAGCCGAGTGTGTTTTTAGATGATTATAATGATGAAGATGTAATTGAGGAAACTAAAAAGACGTTCGGTAAAACTTTGTATTCTGAGCGTTTTCATCGGTCGAGACGAAAAGAACGAATGAAAGGACGGCGGATGAAAGAGGAGGCTGTTAAAAAGAGGCACAAAAGGAAAGGATGGATTATTTTTTTAATACACCAGGGAAACGGCGGTTCAAACATTCCTCAGTTTCCTCCAAAATAAATGGCACAAACTTCAAAAATGAACAAAATAACAGTTATACAGCTACACAAATAAAAACTGCAAATCTTCACTCAAGCTGCAAAATAACTCCTCGGCTTAATTGTTTGTTTGTTTGTTGATTTTATAGTGGCAAAGAATCTTCAGGTGTTCTATTATCTTTCTATTTTTGGTTTTGACTCTTGTATCCAAATGGGTGACAGTGGGGGTGATTTTGGGTGTGTATGTGTTTGTGTGTGTGTGTGTGTGTGTGTCTGTGTGTGTGTGTGTGTGTCAGACAGCATGGCACACGGTGATCCAGTCCTGGTGGTAATTGGACGCCGGTGTGTCTGATTGCCACGACTGCAGCCGATTTACCAATCAGGCAGGAACCTATTTATGCCGCCGCTTCCACGGAGGCTGCACGCTGACAGTCTAGTTGGGGAGACGCTCAAGTTTTTAAGGGGTTTTATGGCGGAAAGTGCAAATGTTGTGTGCATATACCTCCAAAGTAAAGGTGACCGTCTGTGCTGACAGGAAATGAGGGACTGGCGTGAGCAGCACCTCCTTCCTCTTTGTCCACGGCGATGGTCAGATGACCTCGTCTGGAGTTCAGCTCCACCCAATGCCACTGACCGTCGTTCAAACCAGATCCTGGGACCACATAATAACGAGAAACATGCTAAAAATGTTATTTATAGACACCACCTATTAACACCTTACAGTCGGGGTGAAGTCAAGCCACTACAGGCTTTGGACTGTTGGGGCTGTGTGTTTACACCAACATCTTTTTCACAAGGTCCAATCCCACTCACCTCCAGAATGGCAAAACACACCCACCGTGGGGAGAGCTGTCACAGGTACGATAAATAACAGATGCCTTGAGACGGGAAGGGCCGTCAGAGTCAGAGCAGAGAGTCACCGATGTCGAAATATGGATGAAATTTTCTTTTTATGATGTCGTCTAAATAAAGCAAAGGCCTGGATTTTACCCTAAAACGACGTTTCTACCCGATTGACTCCAAAGACCGTCTGTCTTCTTTTAGTGGTGTAAAGTGCGTACTTTACGGTCTTTGGAGTCCCTTTAGAGGCTCGTTTATGCCCCTTTTACGTACAAAAATAAACACGTCCGTTTCAAACGATGTAACGGTCACTGCTCTACAGGCAGGATGGATGTTCAGTAATACCTCCACTAGAGGGCAGTTCAGAGTCTTAAGTTGGCGACGATAGGGGAGTCCCTGATAATTTACCTGTTGAGAAGGTGGAAAAAGCGGAGGCAGCGTCGTAGATGTCAGTGGTTGGTGAGGCCATTAAAAGCATGGCGACATGTGAGCGGAGAATTATTTTCATCTCCTCTAAAAGTTTCGCCCTTTTCAAGGTCCTCTTAGTCATGTCTCGCCTCAACTACTGGCTGCACTTCCTGACACTGCCCCCACAATAACCGGTGGCACTGCTTCGATTTGTCCGATCCAGAAGCTTTCAGGCGATGTGCACAAAAATGGACAAAATGTATCCATAGTTAACGTCTAACATAAATGAGCCTTCAGCCAGTGGTTCTCCATCCTGGTCCTCAAACACCAGGAGAATACATGAGGCCAGGATTGAGGACCACAAGTATATATAGGGTGTGACTGACCTGCACTGAGCTCCATCAGTGTCCTCCCAGCCTTCAGGATCTGTAGATGGAGTCTGGCCTCACTCAGGTACAGACGGACCGCTCCTGCTTGCTGAGGGAGGACAAAGGTGAGCAGCAGTCCGGCCTTGTTCCACGTCCGTAACTGGAACCCCACGGACACACCCCCTGAAGGGGATGCTGTCACCCCCGGCAACTGGAGGAAACTCTGTGGGCCGGGGAATGTCATAGCAACGGAAACTGGCTCGGTGCAAGAAAAGGTCACATTGCCCTGGAAAGAGAGAGAGAGAGAGAGAGAGAGGGGAGGGGATGGGAGGGAGGGAAAAAAAACATGATTACTGGAGAGATGAAACAACATAAAACATGAATATTAATCAGTTGCAGAGGATGTATCTGATTGACCCGGTGTCACTGCGGTCTCATCTGCAAGTCTCCTTAAAGAGGTCACTGCTATTTCCATAACGATAACAGCCAGGCTGAGACGCTGGTAAAGCAAAGTGAAAACACCAATGTCACCCAACAGCCTGAAGGAGAGGCGCACGTGTACGGGCACGCAGGAAGCTCACTATACAGACAGTCCTCTTACAGACCATTGTTTTGAGTAGTGGTAATGACATCAGGTCCGTTGCTAAAGCGTAGAGGTAATATATCACAATCCTGGCTCTCTGCTGGGAATATCAGCCAGCTATCTTGATGATGCTCAGGAAACACAGACGACATCTAAAAGCCCTTTGTGGAGCAGTTAAAGTGATGTATACTAACACCTCCTGCAGTGCGCCTCTGCAAAATATAAAATAAGTAGTCATCAAAGCTACATACGGACCCCCAATATCCTGTTACACCGCTACACGAAGACACAAACGGATTACTCCTTTCACTTATTCTGCAATCAATGTCCAACTCCAATGCCAGAAGTCATCTGCATTATTTGACTGATAAGGCTTGGACCAGGTCTTTACCAACACAGTCCACAAAGACTCACCAGACCTCCACACTTCGGACTATCTGATCGTGTGTTCTTACTTCTTACTCCAGTTCACAAACCGCTCGTCTGCAGATCAAAACCAGTGGTAAAGACTAAAGTGTAAAGTCTAAGTGTGACCTAAGGACTAGAGGAGTACAGTCCGGTCCTGTCCTAGATTGCTCACGTGTTTCCCTTAACTGATCAGTCTGGTATGTGCTGGGAAGCTGCGTTTAAATCTGTTGACAAAAGAGATGTTGGGAGAAATCTGAAAAACTGAATCTGACAGGCCGCACCGATGAGGATACCTCACCCAATGACGTTCTGAACCAGTTCTTGGCCTACTTTGAGAGCCAAGACAGAGATTCTGCCCTCTTAAAGTCAAATCCACCCTGCGGGGTATGGACATGAGCAAAGCACCTGGTCCAGACGGGGTCTCGGATCACGTACCGCACTAACGAACAGAGATTTTCACTACCATACCTTAGCCTCTCTTCACAACAAGCTAAGAGTATTTTGTTGTACGCATCAAATCGACACAGCATCTTTATCTTTCCTTCGTTGTTGGAACATCTTCAACACGATACACCAGTTCAGTTGACGTTACCCGGGCGACCTGGATGACTGACAACCTAACAGCATGTCAAGGGCCACATTACTATTGTCAAACAGCTTTAATTAGATCTTCAGTCATGCATATCTTCATCTGACATTCTACACAATCCTCGTTCCTCTGCTGCCTGGCCCTCTTACCGTACCGAGATATCATTTGTTTACGCCTGCATAACCGGTTCTCAATGGCTCACGCTCTTTACTGTCATAGTAGGAACATCCTAAGGTCCTAAGGTCCGAGTTAAAACATAATCATCGGCCTCTCTCCAGCCTCATCTGCTCACTCTGTCCTCATCAGGAGCTTGTTAGCCTCATTATGCCGCTGGCAGCTCATTAGATGCAGATAGATCCACGCAAGAGTGGATTTCCCAGTGATGTTCCATGAATGTCAACATGTCCCTATGTCCCTGCTTATACACACCTAAACACCCTCATACACACATTACCTGACCTGTGGTTATTTATGAATGCTAGGTGTTGAATAATTAGTTAGCATGGGCGCTACGATGCTCCTCTGTGTTTGTTAGGATGCCTTATAATATAACATCTACAACACACCACGTATAGAGCAGGTGGCTTTGTTTTCTTTCTTTATTCACTCTCTGACGTATCGCCTCAGAGCAGGGTCACATCAATTTACTGTAACAGTTCAGGTATACAAATATGTGTTTTCAGCACCGTGGTAGACAGTCAAGGACATCACAGTTGTGTGGAGGCTACAACCAATTGAAGTTTACATTAAATCCCTCTTCCCTTTGTCTGGGAGATATTTGAATTATAAGTAGCTAAATGAATAAATAGGGGTTTTAAAGTACTTTATAAATAACAGCGTTCCGGTAGATTCTCTTACCGTTGCAGTCACTTGATCGTCGTTATGTTTGCTGAGTTCTATCAGGTTGAGGCTGTTGTAGAACAGGTTTTCCAGGCAGCCGTGGAAGTTCCCCTTGAAGACGACTGGTTTCTGAAAGTTGTACTCGGCCCCGACACTCAGCTACACGAAGACAATCACACACACATGCAGTGGTAGCATTAGTAAATATAAACCCAATTTTTTTTTCTACATGATCATTTCTTTATTTTATTCGTCTTCACCCACCTTCTCGATGTGCCAGTGGTTGAACTCTGCAGGGATTTGAACTCGCTGTGTGTTTTTGTCCACGGTGAGGTTGAGGTGTGCTGCCTGCCACTCCACTGTTACATGGTGCCAGTGCTGATCGTCTAACAGGCTGCCCAGGGACACGAGACGCTGCGTCTCAGAGGGTAAACCTGGGACGGAGGAGGAAGAATACGTTGGTTTCACTCCCATTAAAGTCTTGACTATGTCGAGTTAAGTCTCATATCAACAAATTCAAAGTCATGTCACTGTGGAGGTGGAAGTAAGGAGGGAGACAAAAGAGACAGTATTGAGGACAGAGGTGGCAAAGACAAAGAGAGGAGGGGAGGTGGACGAAGGAGAACTTATGAGGATTTACGAGGAGGTCGGTATGTGGAGTAAAGAGGGACGGGGACAGAAAGAAGTAAAAAGTGACGTAAAACTTATAAAACAAAATGGAAAAAAGGCAGAAAACAGTGGTAAAAATAAACAATAATGCGATAAGGAGGATGGGTAGACAGGAGCGAGGGAAGAATAATGGAAGAGAAAGGCAGTAAAGGAAATAAAAAGCCATTTTTGCCAAGACAGAGAGGAAAGTGGATTACATAAATGAATATTCTGCCAGATGAACTCCCTTTAGCTTCACATAACTGACTTGCAAATGTGTTTTATCCTCCTGATCTGATTTGCTATTCTGACTTCTTTTTGAATATTTGACCCGGTGTCAAGGGAATGCCAACCCAATAAAAGCTCCGGTAACATAACAGCCTCCTTATTGTGGCTAAATATTCTAATTTTCTCAATATCCCACTGAGAGGCACATGCTGAGGTCACCCTCTTTTACCTGCTGGGGTAACACAGCTCACATCTGCATAATGTGAGAGAGCTGAAGTAAAAAAAAAAACAACTGCTGAGGAAACAAAGTAAGGCATCATTAATGATAGATGAGCAGCAGCAGGTCCAAAGGAGTGGATCCATCTCTGTTTCCCCCCGAAATATGGGGAGGGACTTATTCCTATGTTTCTATGCCATTAAAGAATGTTTTACACGTTCAATTCCAAGATTAGAGAGACAACAGGAAGAGAGACAGAGACAGAGACGAGGGAAATGATGAGACCTGTAACAGGCTGTACGTCTGTTGATCATTGTAAAAAGATGTTACTTTCATCCAGCCTTTATGTTGACGTTTAGAATGATACCTCACTCTGACACGGACCATCTTTGTTTAATTTAGCATTTAGCATGCTAGAACTCCAGGTCTTAGCCACGTCCACATCCTCAAACATCGCCCTAGCCGTATCCTCCAGATGTTCCCCCAGCTGAAAATATTCCCAAGACAGACAAAACATATAATCCCCTTGTTGAATTCTGGGTAAGCCCTTATGTTCTGGGATCAGTCGGCCATTGTGGAGTACCTAAACCCTTTCCCTTGGAGCCGCATCTCACTCCCCACATTACGTCGTTATCCGGTTGCAGATTCAGATTTGGATTAGCGTCATGTGGGACTGCAAACTGACCCGATGCGTCAGACGCAGCAAAAAGAAACGCATGCGTTCCCTCCCCAACTTTTCTCTGTCCACAATTTCATGTCATCGCTTTAATTTTCAGCGACATTACAATTTAATGGTCATGCAAATTTCCTCTCTCGCAGCAACAACGGCAACAAAAACAGGCTCTCCTCATTACAATTTTGCTCCGGTAGCAATTTGCCTTTTCACTCGACGATTCTGTCATTCCCTGTTATCGTAGCATCCCCAGCTTTGTTTATAATGTCATGTAAAATACAGCCTGGCCTATTTTTAAAAAAAAATTAAAATTCATTCAAGACTGGAGCATGAAGATGAGGAAAATTTTGACATTACCGAAAGTTGTTTGGAAGTTCCATTATTAATGACAGATACTGCGGCTCTCCGGCGTAACATAATGCGGTTGCACTGTGAAAAACAGGGGCGTTGGATGATGGTAGGTGCTGAACAAGCGAGCAAGCATTTTGAGCCGAACCGTTGAATAAATAAAAGTGTAAAACTGCTGGTGATGGCAGCATTTTATTTATGAACATCAAGCAGATCAGCAGTATTGACAGGTCCATTATGGCTGTTTGAAATCCGATGGCCTCGTTTTTGATCAATTTGTTCCGACGTAGCACTGTGTTTGTCACGTAATTAACCCAAAATAGAAACGGGTAGAAATTTGAACACATCACCATAAAGTACTGACGAGTTTGACAACTTCAAGCTGCATCTATCGGAGCTGTCACTGGATGTTTTTTTTTTTCCATTCTAAGGAAAGTGAAGTAAGGCTTCACTTTCTTGTTGTTAGCGAACAGGCTGTTGGAAAAATATGGTTCACTATTTCAACAGAAAGACTGTCAGAATGATATTCAATTCACGGCAATAACCTGGACAGGAAGTGATCTCCAAAATGCACCTATGGTAGCTGAAGGGAGATACAGTATATGTGCACTTCAATGCACTTTGCACCCACAAAGGTTTTTTTTTTGTGCTGCACATACACTGCAAGAAAATATCGACAATTTGGATTTTGACATGTTGTGCCAGTGTAGTGTATAATTTCAGGGCTCCAGTCTGCTATATTTTCATTATCGACGTACTCCGGGCCAGTCTGTTCCTCCAGAATACACTCAGAGCAGCGTGCGACTTGGGTACGCAATACATATGGCATTCAAGCGATGTGAACGCTGCTGATTAGGGACACACATTTCTTGATAAGCAGCTAATTTTTAGCCTCTCTCACACCATCTTGATAATATGACCTCATCAGTCCTTCTACCGACAATACAGCGAAATGAGACCCACCGGCTCCTGTCGTGTTTACTTCCCAAAAGCACCAAAAATGACAATAAAAACTGCACTGAATTACGAGCCAGAGAATCACAATACACCAAAACAACATTTTGATGAATGTAAAGCTGTGGGGAAATGGGACGCTCTTTGGATACCAGGCATAAATCTTAATAAACCACCTTGTTTATTGCAGCTGCTTGGCCGGCAACAGGCAGAGATCAGTCAGCTGTATCAAGCAGCAATAAAAAAATATATTGCCGGAGGTTTCTCTAACAAAGATTTAGATTTCATTTATGGACACTCGGGAGAGCTTGTAGCTGTTTGAAAAATGAAGTGATATCAACGGAAATAACGTAAAAAAAATGCTGTGCATGATACAAAATGTAATAAAAACATATCCTTGATGCAGTTAATGAAAATGCTGTCATAAGGGAAATGAAAGTGAGAGGAGCAGTGTGTGTGTATGTGTGTTTCTCTGTATGTGTCTGTGTCTGTCTGGGTTATGGAATGCACTATATTTTGATTACAATGCATAGTTTTAGATTACACTCGGTTTAAATAACAAGTTTACACTGAACGGGAATTTGGCCTCCATAACATCAAACAAATCTAACCCAGAATCTTTTACTTTCTTTCCATCCCTCCATAAACCAGGGCAGTGTTTGGCTCATAAAACGAAATCCATCTGCTCGAGGTCAGACCTGAATATGTGAGCGTTCGTACAGCAGAACGGACCGTGCAGCGGCTCAGGTCCATCCACAAAGCAGCTGACCTAAATAATACAATCTGTAACCTGGAAAACCTTTGCACGGAGTGAGCAAATGAGACAGAAATATAGAGTCGGAGAGAGAAAAAAGGAAAGTTGGAGGATGTGGGATTGAAAAAGGTCCATAACTACTTTTCAAGAAAAGTTAAGCACAAAAACACACAACAAAGTGTTATTGCACGTCTAAAAGACACGATCGATAATGAAGAAGGACAAAAACTGACAAACGGAATATCAAAACTCTGTGTGTGTGTGTGTGTGTGTGTGTGTGTGTGTGAGGGGAGTGGGAGGCGAGGAGAGATAGTGAGAGAGGAGATATAAAGATGAAGTGAGCACAACTGAAAATGGCAAATCGCCCTCGTCTGAGTTGGACAAAATAAAGCCATGTGAAATCTGGAGAGGCGAACCGTGACAAACACCTCTAATCTCGACAGAAAAAGGAGAAGAACAGAAAGGAGAGAGAGGGAAAAAAAGAGACAAAGGGGCAGAAATACGACAGCTTGTTGTTTCCAGCGTCCGTGTGCAGCATCAGAAGCAGAGCTCATCCCAAGCCGCCGTGGATCATTTCAATCAATGGCTTTAATTTCCACCGCCAGCCAGCGTCTCTCTCAGCGGGACCCCGTCACCCGGTCTCCATCCGTCCGAGGAGAACGAGGGAAAACAGAGAGACGGGTGTTGGACTCGACCTGTTGTTTACTGGAACCCGGACCACGTGAGCCGTTCCTCCTACAAGTGCTGAGTACTCCACAGTGTTTGTGGACTGAATACATCATTAAGGGCTAACAATGCTCGTCCCAATTCCAAGGATGCTCCGGTTTTATCCGACACACACAGAATTTGGGGGAAAAACATCGGCGTACACTTTGAAACCTCTTACATCCCAAAACACACTGTTGGCTGCTCTGTTTGTTATTTGTCATATTTACCAGAACCTTGTACATGGATGATGGGCGAATGAATAATTCAAGCTCTATAACGAACAGAAACAATATTGCAGAATGTAACTAATGTTTTTTTATGAGCTTTAATCAAGCAGGTTCGCTGTTTTCCAGTTGTCCTGCGTGTGTGTCTCTTTTACTTTTCCACTGGTGTGCCGTGCATTTGAGGCCAACGTCGTCCTGACAAACTTTTAAATATTTAACTTTATGAATTATTAAGTTGTTCTGCCCAAAGGCATCATCAATGTTTTTGGCCCTGTACGGGTAAAACCGCCTCTCAGAGCCGAGTCTTCAGGATCCTCAGGCTGACAAATGTGGGTCCATCCCTCCAGAGTGTCTTAGAAGCACGCTGCCCCTCTTTAAAGTGTTATTTTCATAAAGTCTATCCTTTCTCTTCATAAGTGGAAATTTCACACTTTTTTTTTTAGCCTGGGGGGAGTATGAGGAGAAGAAAGAGAGGGAGGCACAGAAGGACGTGGGTGGCAGAGAGAAATGAAGAACAAGAGAGAGAGGGAGAGAGGGAGAGATAACAAGCGATGGATGGATGGGGAGAGATGGAAAGGCGATGTTCTTCAACAGCCAGATGGGATTCCCAAAGAGAGGTGAACCATATGGCGATGATGCCGCACGACAGCATGACAACACCGCTGCTTTAACCCCGTGTATGCACGCTCACACACACATACACACATACACGCACGGGTGGGCCAAGCATCAAGTCTTCCAGAGTCCAGCGCGAACACATGGTGCAGTAAATTGGTATCGTCCATCAAAGGTGTAACAACACCGAGAGGCAGCAGTGTTGGTGAGGAGCAATTCATAAACTGTGTGTTTTATATCGGCCATCACACCAAAAAACCCTCAAAAATTTAGAATAGAACCAGTTTGTTCCTTAGATGTGTATGATATGCATCTAATCGGGAATAATCTATTTATGGACATCATTATCGATCAGGATGCGTGGTACCTTGTTGGAGCAGCAGCAGCTTCCCTGCCTGTAACTCCAGAGTGAGGCCGAGTCCTCCACGGCCCTCTGCGTGGAGAAGTATCCCAGAATTCCTGTGTGTTTTAAACTTTAGGGAGACCACCTCCCTGGTTGTGTGCTTCAGTCCTGGACTCAGCCTGTACACCAGACTGCTGCTGCCGTCCAAACTCAAAACATCAGAGGCTGAAAAACCAGAACAGAGACAGGAGCTGTGAGGACGTAGCAGACAACTATCACATATCATATATATACTGCATATATATGTATGTACCATATATATATATATAAGTTGTGTTAACAGTCGCAGTGTATAAATTAAATGTTATGGATAAGAGCAGCAGGCGGGGACAATAATCTGCTCCAAACAGCGCCCACGCTTTCATGTCAGACGTGTGAAGTGTTTTTATTAAGTGAGGCCGTGTTCACTTAATCAAATAATTGAATCTAATCAGCACACATCATACTTTTAATAAAGCTGTGGAAATCAAGCATCGGGGGCTGAACCACGGCAGCAAGCCGAAAACAGAGGAAAATGTCTGACACAAACTAATGGTGCTGATGGCCAATAAAGTCGTCTCATGAGGATACAGCATAGGTATATTATATGTTGAGTCTCATAATAAGTGAAGAAGAAGCAGGCGTCTAACTTTTAAAGATGATATATTTACACTGGGCGAGGTGTCTGTACGAATAAATGAGTTTATTTTCGATTCTGGTCTAATTACAACCAGTGGGATGGAATGAAATATGTATTCAAACATATATCCATATTCATATACGCAGTTACTTCCATGCGACGCCGTGCACGAGCGTATCCGTGGTGGCTTGATATGTAAAACTGAGCATATGCACATGAATGCATGTGTTTGATATTCATGAGTGTGTGTGTGTGTTCCACGTATCTATGGTAAAGGAATAGATTAGAATGAATTGAAGCTGAGGACAATAACGCTGAGAGAGGACAAACTAATAGAAGTACACGCAATTTGAATACACTGGGCTGAACAAGTGAGCAAGAGGATGAAAAAGAAGAAAAGGAAGAAGAAGAGGAGTGGACTGGAAGACGCAGCGTTTGTTTTCTTCTGACGAGCATCCATCAAGTAAATTAAGTTAAGTAAAGAAAACAGGATTGGGACAGTGAACACAGAATTCTTGTGAAAGAAGACCATCAGCATTCCTTTAAAGTTGCTGTTAGAAAAAAAAAAGAAGAAGAGAGGACGTACTGTAAGGACACCCGTAAGTTTCCAGCCGGAGTCCGATCCGCCCGCTAGGATTCCAGGCCAGCGGAATGAGGCGGAGAAAGCGAGCGATGACCGGCTGCTGCAGCTTGTACTGAACCACGCTGTCAGCATTACTGTTACCTGGAAAGGCCTGAGAGCACGCGGGAAAAACCACAGCAAGTTAACGCCAGGGGCAAACCAACGTATCGACAAAATACAGAACAGGAGCTGGAGACGTCTCCTATGGATGTTAATGCAGAAAATCACTTCCTGCTCTGGTTTCCTCCTTTGGAAATGTGTGTTCTAGGAGTTCACGAGCAAACGTTAAGACATACGGAGCTCGGCTGCTTTCAACGTTTTTGGGGTCACATTCATTCATTCATTCATTCATTCATTCATTCATTCATTTATTCACTCATTCGTTGGTCTGGCTAACATGCATAAGTTTTTTTGTATTAGTTCATAGCAAACAGCACGGATTCAACATTGAGAAATGATCATATTGGATTTAACGTAAGCAAAAAGGCTCCAAGTGGATAAATAGAACATTTTCATCTGATTAATGATTATTCAGTCGCGGTCGAACAGAATGTGCGATTAAACACTAGTTTAAACACAACCAAGATCAATACAAAGAGGTTCGAGGATGAGTTGCATCAGTGATTTGATCCAGATTAAACATGAATCCTCGATGGCTCGACGTTTCCTGTCGGTTGTAAATCCATCCATCCTGCCAGCCAGCCACCCGCCCCAGTAATCTAGAATAATCCCACCTGGTTCATTGTGTCCTGCTTATTCAGGGATGAACTACTTTTGATGTCTTGATGTATTTTGTCAAGACCGCCACTGAGTCACACAGAGAAACCAGACAACCCTTGCTTGAGATTACCAGCTTCTAAAAGCAGAGCATGCTGGGTAGACGGAGACGAAGACGAAAAATTAAAGCTTTGTTAATCTGCTTTCCTCTGCTAATTATTTGGGTGGTAAAAAGTGACCTTATTACATATTTCTGGGTATGGCCTTGATGACTCTCGCTCTCTCCCTCTCCCTCTCCGCGTCTCTTTTTCGTTTTCCATTCGGCAGTTATCTTTCCTCATTTACATCCTTCCTTTGAAGCTGACATGGAGGTTAACCGGCTCTCTGGCTGCAGAACAAACGTCTAGACACATAATTAACTTATTAAATCCTCTTTAGTCGTGAGAATGGAGTTGGATCTCTTGATGTAATGAAGAGAGACATTGTGTTTGACCGAATTGCGTGCATCAAATGAAAACCTTGTAACATCACTTTAAATGATGTTTCCTTTCATTCTGTGTCTAAACCCTTTTATCCTGCAAAGGGCAGGAACCCATCCCGTCATGCGCGGGGTGTCTCTCTCAGGTATAATGCACCTGAGAGTAGCTATCACAGGGCTAACACATACAAACGAGCACATGAAACACACGGTCTCGAACCTGGTACAGAAACTCACGGACATCATGGTGCTGATGCAGAGAGAACCTGCCGGTCACTTTCAGACTTTAATCCCCCCTCGGCTCAGTCTTATAGACGTGATGGTGGTAATAAACGATCATTTATCATCTGAGCATCGTTCACTTCCTGTGCCATGTGATTTATGGATCACGTGAGTCCACCATTGATGTAGAATGAAACCGATCGCTTATAAGAGTGGAAAACAACCTTTCAGCGACAACTTCTAGACATTCGTACGTGGGATTTTGTCTGTTGTTTTTGGTCTGATTAGTTTAAGAGACACCTCTAGATTGACTGTGGGCTTTTGTTGTTGCTATGTTATAACAGTTACCATGACACCAAACTCTGAGTCTGTGGTATTTAGCTTGTAAACAGCACAGCATGTGTCCATCTGGCTGTGTAAAAAAATGCAGATTTTGAGCACAGAGGCCCGTCAGAGTTCCGAGCCGGCCGCCGGAGCCTTCAGCTCAACAAATGACTCTGAAGAGAGAACAGTGTCTCATTTTCTCTGGGAAACATGATCAGAGTTTTTCAACAGCCAAGAGTCAGAGCGAGAGAGAGAGAGTGAGAATCAGAGTGAAATGGAGAAAGCAGCAAAATCGAATAATGAGAAAAAGAGAGCGACATAAGCGGCTGGGAAGAAAACTGAGAAAGATAAAGAAGAAGAAGATAAAAAAAAAATAAAGGGCATCCGAAATTGATTTGGGGAAAAACTGGAAAGAGAGACGATTCTTTCCCTCGTCCGCGGGCCTCCAGGCAGGAGGAGGGGCGACTGATAATGAGGACAGTGAGAACCAAGGAAAGATTGATCTAATAATTCCTCCAGTTCTGAGGAGAAGCGGGCTCACACAGATTCCTCTCTTTAGTCATTCTTCCTCGGAGTTGACAGGAAGAGGATGGAAATGGGAAGGAAAAAAAAACGAGAGGGGACAAAAAAAGTTGTACTTCGCCGGCTGGTCTTTAGCGCTCCAAGTTAAAAGCGGCTCAGAAGGCAGTTTTGCAAATCCAGCAACTCATCAACTATATCCTCCACCAGACTCTCTAAGCTGGACGGACTAATAAATAGAAATTCAGAAACACTTTGATATGTGACTCAGTGGTTTATGTAGCGTGTCAGCTTAACGTGTTTTTAAGCCGGAAGAAGCTGTTCTCCGCTCCCCGTGCTGAGATTGGCTAAAAATGGAAGAAAACGCCTCGGCTTGAAAACGAAAGCGCCGCAGCATTACGGTGGAAAATCAGCTCAGTCTCCACGGTCGCTGCGGGAACACTGAACCCCGGCGCTCCACGTACGTTGTGCCTCTTAATTAGGTTTCACTCGCAAGCAGAGCACGGGAGCACATTTGGTTACCGGTTTATTGTGCTGAGATGAACTCGGTGCAAAGCCGCTTGGTATTCCTGTCAACGGTGTATCATCCTCACAATGGGAGCCCGGGCCCATCCTGACACCTGTATGATGTAATAACACCGAGGGGAGGTCGAGCGAGGGGCGGGAGGTGACGCCCGAGCGATCTCGAGCGACGGCAAACGAATCGATGAAAGGCGCTGACATCATCAACGCGTGCCTGCACCCCCCCTTTCCCCCACCGTGGAGGATAAACAAAGAGGTTCTGCTGCAGGCGGTGGCATCTCTGCTAACTGTCCTTGGGGAATCTGCAGCGCCGAGCGGCTGTTTGCCGTTGTTACGCTGTCTTTCCGCCGCATAGACGGATAAGAGTGGAGCTCAGCGATCGTAGGGGCAAAAGGAACTGCATGAGCAACAAGAGAGGGAGGGAGGGAGGGAGAGGAAGATGAGGGAGGAAGTCATGCTTACGAGCACAGGGTTTGCTTTGGGGATTGTTTAGCGTAGAGTGCTAACAGCTGATCAGGCACTACGGTCCCAGCATACCTCCACGGTGCAGAACGACGTGAGTGTGCTATTTTAAGGAGTAGGTGGAAGATTCGGAAGCAGCGGCAGAAAGGAAAGCATGAGTCACACCGCACTGTGTGTGTGCGTGCGTGTGTGTGTGTGTGAGTAAGAGAGGAATGTTCTGACTCTGGAGTTTCCGTCACTTGTGCACAGACGATGCAGAGATAATTTAGTGTCGTCTTGATTTATTCATATATTTAAAACCATTCCACTACCCAACATTTTTCCCACTGCTGTGAATTCTATTAGAGGTTTTTGTGGTTTACAAAATGCAGATAAATATCATCATCATCATCGTCTCCATCATCGTCATCAGCAGCAGCAGCATGTAGCGGTGTCACTAATTGATTCCACCCACCAGATATGCTGATGTGTTGACCACTTTGATTCTGTAAAAAACAGCGTAATTAGCAGAGGGAGGGTGAAATCAAAGTCTAAACTCCATCATTACATTACATTACAGCCAAAAAGCTGAATTTGCCTGAAGCTTATTGACGAATTCCCTCAGGGTTCGTGCAACCTCAGCCAGCCGACCCCTCCGTGGGGGTGCTCGTGCTCGGTCAGCCACTAAAATGTCTGGCAGCCGCTCCGTCCTGTCAGCAGTGCTCTTTCAGCAGTTCATCCATTATTAAGGGAGAGTCGATGGCTCCTGATGACCGTGATCGTCTTTATACGAGGCGCTGATCAGCGTTCCGTACAGTGTGGACTCACCCCTATACTGTCCTCCTGCCGGTATTGTTTCCAGTTGTGTCCTGTGTCGCTGAACATCAGCAGGTAGGACGTCAGCCAATCGGAGCTGCCGTAGCGACCCTGCGTAGCGACCGCCGTGATCGTTGTCTGCTCGCCCAGGTCGACCTCCAACCATTGGTACCTGTCTGAGGTGAGAGGAGACCAACCTCCAGCTCCTGCAGAGATAGAGAGAGAGAGAGAGAGAGAGAGAGAGAGAGATAAATAAACAGGAAGGACGACAGATCATTGAAGTAATTTATTGCATTTATGTAGGAAAAGGTGACAGCAGCTTTCATAGATGAGTCTCAAAAAGTAATTGCGATGCTTGACCTCCAGTCTAAAGTTTCATTTTGCTGTTATAAAACTTGAATGTTATAAAATCTAAACTGATTGAACTGCATTGCATTTCATCGCTGTGATGGGATACAGGGCGCAACTAATGCCTGAACAAATCACCGTGTTGAATTATGGGAACTTTTCAGAGGAATTTCAACGACCCTGACTGCCACAAAACCTCAGATTCTTTAAACTTGAAGCAACAGAAATACTTATATAAATCCTCATATACAAACACAAGAGCGCGATTCACATTTTCTTTTGTCGATATCTAAATATGTGCGGGAATTTTATTGAAATCCTGGAATGAAAAGAAACGTTTCACAGGCGGTGGATTAAAATATTCAGCGGAGGAGAGTAATGAAGTAGACCTTCAACCTGCGTACCACTTATATCGATCCATGGGACGCTGTAGCTCTTCAGAAGGTTCGTATCATTTCCCATTGTGTAAATCATCAATAAGAGGCCGTGCTGCCAAACATTGATTGGTTTTACTGTACCCCATCCTTTGCATCCTTTCCCATATCATCAATAACGGGCTGTGTTTGAGAGTATTGATTAGTTGTACTCCAGGTCGGGATGTTTTCCCGCACAAAATAAAACGTTGATTCATCAGAGCCGGTTGAATAATTGATTATTTGTGTTGTATTGATGCCGGTTGGTGTCGTTTTATATGAAAAGTAACATTTATATGATGGTTACACTCAGACGGATACTGGAGACAGTGTGTGTGTGGAAAGACATGAGAAGATAAAATGAGTCTGATGGAATGCGGAGCTACACAATGAAGTGTGTGTGCCTGTGAGTGTGTGTGTGTGTGTGTGTGTGGTAGTGCCAGGAATTGCTTTGTCAGGCCAAAATGATGCATCAGAGCTTAAACACCATATGGTCAGATTTTGAATGTGGACACTGAGCACTCTCCCGCTGAGTATACACACACACACACACACACACAGGCACACACACACACGCATGTCAACAATCCTTTAAAAAAAAAAAACAAAGCTCAAATCCAGCTCAAATACCACAAAATCCAATATTTTGTTCTCCAGCCACAAAAACACATAACGCTGCCTTCGAGTCCACCTGGGAAATTTATCCTTATGACTTGGAAGTTAGAAGTACAGAGTTTGTTCAGTGGCATATTTAGAATTTAGGCATTTAGTTTTAATTAAATAGATTAAAATTGGCATGGGTTTTCATTTCCTAAAAACTTCGATTGTAAGAAGTCTTTTTGTTTTAGCCAAAGCACAATGTGAGATGCACTGTAAGCATTCTGCACTAAACAAAAAGAAGTTTTTGAAAGAAAAGTTGCAAAATTATCATTACACGTTTGATCATCTAACTTGTTCATATAACAGAATCTGCAGTCGAGACTCTTGTTGCTTCATATCTGCAAAGAAGCGAACAAAATGGATGCAAAACGCATAAAACCACAGAACAGCAACGCTGGCCTTCCGTCCGCTGTCAGCTCGCTCCTCCATGTTTCCATGGGAGCTCGCCGTGACACATTCTTTCATCCATAAAAAATATCTCAACCGCCACTGGCCTTGACCTGTGCTGCTGATGCTGTTGTTTACCGTTTACACAGGACTTCATGTGTTACGTGCAGCATGTCATACGTAGCAACCGAGCGTTTCTATACTTGCTGTTAGCGCTGGAGTGATGCATCAAAGCCAACCAGAAATGAAAAAAGAACAACAAAACTACATAAAATGTCCACTTTAACAACAATAAAAAAGGCTAACAGCTAACTTTAGGTCTTATGCCCATCCGTATTGAAAGCACATAATAAATTCAAGCAATTCACATTTCACAGATTGTGCCTCTAGTGAACCCGTTTCAGCTAATAAAGCGTTGATGTGTGCGTGTTTCCGTTTGTATTGTTGGTGTTTTTGTGTGTGAATGTGACCTAAGTCCAAACTTGAGTCCAAATTATAGTAATAAAAGAGGAGGAGCCAGCTCTCATGGAGGCCTGGACATCTCTCCGCTCTGCCCTCATAAATCATAAAACATCAATCATCAAATATTTATGTCTTCTCCGACTGACACATAATGTTCCTGAAATTGCCAGCTATATTAACTGATCTATCAGAAGGCCTCACTTATGAGGGGAGGCAGCTCTAATTTTAACTGTCAATCTAACCACCACCACCACGAGCACGACGTGGATTCAGAACGACCGGCGCGGCCATTTCAACAGGTTCGGAGTCACCTTCATTTGATAACGGTCAAATAATGTCTCATGACAGAGGACGCCATGGAAGCAATGAGAACCAATCAGCGTCGATTTGCTGGATGGTCCAGGTTTGATCTTTAAAGTGATAAAGGCCAAAGTTAATAAGCGCTTGATTAGCAGATGTGACAGCAGAACGGAAGAGAAGGTCGAAATGTTGACTTTTACTCCTGAACATCAGACGGGCGGGTAAAGGAAAAAGATCAGAGGATCCACGGAGGAACCAGGAGATGCTACCAAGATTCACCCTGTCACATCTGATTGAAGCAGAGGTGAACTGATGAGTGTCGCGGTGAACATTTTCTGTCACGGCTGTCACTGTAAATTATAGAGAGCTCCGTGTTTACAGTTCCCCCGCCCCCCCCAGTGCCGATCACGGTAATCACACTCAGGGACAGCTTGATGACATCACTGCAGCATCAGAGGAGCAAATTCATGGAAGAATTTAGCAAACAAGTCTAACACCATCTCAAATATTTCACATTTCACTCATTTGTAACATGAATTCCTTATTTTAGACTCAGTTATGGTCACATGATCGGACAATTTGAATGGAAGCGGCGCCATCATATGTGATCTGGAAATTTAGATCCCTGCCAGAAATATTGAATACAAAGTCAAACATTTATCTACAACCGTAACATCATTTTATTCTGTTTTTTCCATCATCATTACTGGATTGATTTTGTGTACACGTTGGACTTTTTGTGACCCCTCGTGTACATTCTGAAAATAAACCCGTACGACTTGGACTTGAGTTGCTCTGTCTATTAAATATATACCATCTCATCCTTGTAGATGTTTTATCTAATTGCAGAGTTTCCTCAGATGCAGAGAATCATCAATAAACAGCCGTGGGGATGAGGAGTGCATGGAATAAAATCTGAAGGCATCGCTGCCATCCTTGAATCTCTGACCGTTTGTGAGTCCAGTGCAGGAATCCAACTCCTGTTTCCATTTCTGAATATGGCAAAATCCACTAAGGATCCTCTGTTGTTAAGGTTTTTAAAGTCTACAAAGACTTATTATGCATTTGTTTTCTTAAGAAACACAGCCTGCTGTCAATACGGTTTGCTCCGAGCTACAAATCGCAGCAGCTGAAAGTAAAAGTATTCCCACGGTGTACAGCATCATCCCTGAGCTCCATGTACGGGCTCGTTTGTTGTTGTAAAAAAGCCAACAAGCGAGTAAATAATGACGTGTGGAAGGTTGAACTGTATTTGCAGTAATGGGGATCTGTTCTGCACTCTGGGAGCGATGCTGCTAATGCGAAAGACAAATGCGTTCCAGCTGCGGCTGTCGTGCAGCAGAGGCACGTTGGCGTTGCAGACACGGACGTTGTGAAACGAGCTGAAGCTTGACGAGCTCTCTACCCCTCTCTCTCTCTCTCTCTCTCTCTCTCTCTCTCTCTGCTTTATTGATAAAGAGAACCGAGCCTGACAGCCTCACTGAATCTGGCTGATCTGGACCACAGCATGACTTTAAGGACCAGACAGATGGATGACTGAAGAACAGATAGTTGGATCATCCATAATGTAGTGGTATTCTACCTGATCGTTATAGAAAGGCAGACAGGTAAAAAAGCTGGACGGACAAAAGGAAGGAGAGGGGACAAACAGCAAGAGAGACAAGTGGACGGTGCGGAGGAACAGACAAGCATACAGGAAGTGAGACAGGCGCATTGAGAGACAGGTATGAGGCTTTTAGAGGAGTCAGGGGAGGAGCGCGGGTCATTTACATACGTACAAAAAGTCTGCCGGGTAATTTCAGCAGCCTGATAACGTGTCAGACAGACGGAGGGCCAAACAAGGAGCTAATGGGCCCGACACCGCGCTGACAGGAGTCGCAGGCTGGAAGACATTTAGTGTTTCCTGCTGGGAAAGCATGGCCGATTTTTCATAGGGTATACCCGGACCCCATGTTGGTTTCTGAGTTGCCCGTTCCTAAGAACAGGAGACTGACTGAGTGGAGGTGAAAAAAATGAAAAAAAACGGACAACCGAGTACCGAACACGAGAGGGCCGATGAGAGTGTAGGAGAAAAATGGAAAAAGAAAAAGTGGAAAATATAAGAAGCGAAGGGGACAGCAAAATAGAGAAACGCTCGTCCCCGGGTCCCCAGTAAACGGAACATTCAGCAACAATCAATACGCCATCAGAGCTTTTTATCCACTTCTGGTGTCAGACGGTGCCATCAGGACTCCGCTGTGATCAGCTCAGTCAAGTTAAAGTGCAAAGCACAATGTCAGCTTGTCTGCTCGGTTTTAACGAGAGACACGGACAAAACAAGGTGAAAAGGCTACGGTATACAAACGGTCTCAGAATCCTATAATGCCACGCACAAGAACTCAGCTGATTGAATAAGTGATCTTAAATATGGGACTCAAATGGTAATATGTCATTTAAATAACTCGCATATGGAGACACACATCCAGGAAGTTCAAATTTGAACTCTAATTCCTCACAAAATCAGTTAAATCAGTTTAACAAGCTCATGGCTAAAGCTAATCGCTAATAGAAATGCACAGATAGAATACCCATTCAAATCATTCATTTTAGCCCATAACCACCGATAAACATATTTTTCGCATATTTTATGTCATTCAGTCTGTACACACAGTGTCGTAAAATCCACGAGGAATCACATGTTGCTCTGTGTCTGCTAGTGTGTGAGTAGGTAGGCGTGTATCAACGCAGTAGCTCTAACAAATCTAACAACAAACAGAGAAACATCACATTATGAGTTAATCCACTGGGGATGCTCTGCAGATTGATCAGGGTTACCGGATCACACATATCCTGTTTGCCGTTGACGTCTAAATTCACCACGTTCAATAAATATGTTTGCTTTCACATTACCGGGGCGGTTTTTGTTTTTTTCAATAAACCACCACAACCCATTCGTAGTCATTTGTACGACTGAATGCATCATTAAACCCGTTGTTAAGATGCGTCGAGTAGGTGGCATTGCGAGAATCTGATTGTCTGTGTACATTAAGTGGCTAAATGAAATGAAAGTGAAGTCGTTGGGTTGAGAACAGCGGGAGGAGACGGAGCGTTCGCAGCGGCGTCACGAGATGGAAATGAGACATTCATTTATGCATCGATTTCTTAAGTGAACAGCTGGGAGCTTGTATGCTTTGTTCCCAAAATGCTGCTGGGGATGAAACGCGACACACTCTTAATCTGCCAACAACACGCCGGAGCTAGATTTAAAGGACGCGATTACTACATATCGTTACTGATTTGGAGTAACTGCTCGAGCCGTTTCGTTTTATTGCTAACTTAAAGTAATAATCCACCCTAAGATAAAGTCTACCATTGATCTGTTGGGGAGGAAGTGATGTCATTTGTCTTTTTATTGTAGCCAATATCATTAAATTGACTTCCATTCCAGGCAGGGCAGCTCAGTCCAATTGGTGCTGATTCATGGGGGCCGATGAGCTGGACCAGTTTGTGTTGGTTGACCCTCCCAG
>OMNV01013273.1:0-11506 GCA_900303265.1 Brotula barbata
ACTTTTTCTCCTCGCTCAATAAATGACCTTTTCTGGAACTCATGTTATTACATCATTATTACAGACAAGAGTCCGTCCCATCATCTCTTGTGTTTGTCCTCGTTTGAGAGACAAAATGTGCTCACCCCCCGTGAGTAGGACATACAAAGGAGGACAAGATGATGACATGGAGACAGAGAGGGAAAAGATGGAGACAGAGAGGAAGAGATGGAGACAGACAGGGAAGAGATGGAGACAGGGAGGGAAGAGATGGAGACAGAGAGGAAGAGATGGAGACAGAGAGGGGATAGATGGAGACAGGGAGGGAAGAGATGGAGACAGAGGGAAGACATGGAGACAGAGAGGGGATAGATGGAGACAGAGAGGGAATAGATGGAGACAGAGTAAGAGATGGAGACAGAGGGAAGACATGGAGACAGAGAGTAAGAGATGGAGACAGAGGGAAGAGATGGAGACAAGAGAGTAAGAGACGGAGACAGAGAGGGAAAAGATTGAAACAGAGGGAAGAGATGGAGACAATGAAGAACAGATGGAAACGGAAGAGATGGAGACAGTGAGGGAAGAGATGGAGACAGAGAGGAAGAGATGGAGACTGAAGGGGAAGAGATGAGACAGAGAGGAAGAGATGGAGACAGAGAGGAAGAGATGGAGACTGAAGGGGAAGAGATGAGACAGAGAGGAAGAGATGGAGACAGAAAGGGAAGAGATGGAGAGAGAAAGAGAACGGGAACACGTGAATGCACAATTGTCCCAGATCATTTAATACAGCCCGATCCTTCCAACTAATCCAGTTCTTAGGTATAATCAAATAAACCAGCTGGACTGGAGATGTCATCTGTATTTATTTAGAAACATGCAAAGAACGCAAACACACACGTAAACACACACACCCATACACACACCACCTTCCCTCCAAGGTCCTTGTCACCGAGCTGTTCTGTTCTGTTTTTTGGCATGTGAAGTGATTAAAAGTTCACAGGGAGAATCCTGAGGATGAGCTGAGGGATTAATAAATTCTATTCTATTCTATTCCA
The DNA here is from genome assembly GCA_900303265.1 of Brotula barbata. NCBI lineage: Eukaryota > Metazoa > Chordata > Actinopteri > Ophidiiformes > Ophidiidae > Brotula > Brotula barbata. The sequence goes on from OMNV01013273.1 coordinate 1,035, forward strand.
CATTCCTTGGGTCGTGGGTTCGAATCCCCCTGGTCGACCTCCCCTCCTTTCTGTGTGGAATTTCTATGTTCTCTACGCGTCTGTGTCTCCTTCGAAAAGATAGCAGTGCACAACGTGAGCGCAGATAAACTCCAATAGAACAGTTCAAATCTGTCGGATCTCGGAGACTGTCTGGAGGACCGTTAATAAATTTATACTTGTTATTTATCTCTTTTCTCTCGGTGAGTACCGTGTCATAAAACAGCTGCCGTCATTCTCCACGAATTAGCTTAGCGGTTAGCTTAGCCGAGGCATGGACAGTTGAGCTGTGTCATTACGGTGTAAAACTTTAAGTTCGGTGTTTTTCAGTGATGAGTTTGAACTGCAGTGATTGTGTTTTATGTGTGTATAATGTTGTGTGAACGCAGAAAAGTTAATAAATGAGTTTTAATGGGTTGTATGAAGCTAATGAACAGGTGAACTGCGCTACCGGCGTGCTAGGAGTGTTGGAATTTAACGACGGAGATTGACGCAGCAATTTTTATTTTATTTTTTCTATTTGGGGAAAATATTTTATTTCATTAAATGAAATGAGTCCTAATCATTTGTAAACATTTTTATACTGTTGTGTAAATATAAATTGTTGTTGTTAAGTTCACCCCTGTGTTCGATTTGTTCTTCATGGTGTCCCGTTCATTTCCTTAGCCCTCTTTAGCCCGGGTTAGCTGGTCTTACCGTACGGGGGGGTTACGATAGGTTACTCACTCCTGCCGTTGCCCTTGATCAAGGCACTAAGAGGAAGATTGTGATGTTGGTCTGTGTGTATGCATGTGCATGTGTGTGTGCTGCCCTCTGCTCCTCACTGAGGATGGGTTCAAGTGCAGAGCGTTAATTTCCCCACGGGGATCAATAAAGTACCCTTCTTTCTTTCCCTTTTTTATTTCCTTCTTTCTTTCTTTCCTTCTTTCTTTTTCTTTGTTTCTTTTCACCGTCCACAGCTTTTTGGTAACAAAGCCAAATTCAACGTAAAGCCAAACTGCACCTGAAGTTAGACTCTTGAGCGTTAAACTCCAGCACACAGCCGAGTGTTGGCTCCTCCCCCGAGGCCACGCCCCCGCAGGAAGTACAAGGGCGAAGTCAGTTTCGATTTTGCTTGTGAGATTAAACTACAGGTTGACGGTATTTGTGTAAAAATCGAGGCAGCACCGGAGCGTAACGTGTGGTTAACCCTTTCCTCTCCCGTGGACTCAAAGATGGCAGGCCGGGAGCAGAGCGGCCTCGAGGCCACGCTGACCTGCACCGTGTGCTGCGACATCTTCACGGACCCCCAGCAGCTCCCCTGCGGACACAGCCTGTGCTTGGAGTGTGTGGAGGATCTGATGAAGCACTCCGAGGTCTACTTCAGCTGCCCAAACTGCAGGACTGAGTTTACACCGGACTTTGAGGTCTACAAGAACTTCTCACTGAGCAACATTGCTGAGGATTTCAAAACCGACAAGAAAATGAAGGTACACAAAATGTCAGCCACACTGTCACACTGTGAGACGACACCCACAGCTCCAACTTTCACTTTCACCTCAAATATGGAGGTCACTTCACTTTAAATTCAAGACTGATCCAACCAAACAAACCATAATCAACTGGTTCAGATTTTATGGCAGACTAATAATCTTTATTGTAACAAATCACGGCTCCTTTTTAAAAGATGATTTAAAATCTTACAAGTCAAGTGACAAGTCACAAATGTTAATTTTTTTATTCCGAAACAAGTCATAATGTATTTTTTTCCCCACTGATCTATTAACAGTCTAATCATAATTCTAATCATGTATTTGTTTTAAATGTTGTATTTAGTGCTATTTATATCAAATCAGTTGTAAAGAGACCAACGACACTAATATTTGCATCATTTTTCATCTTTGCCGTGGTCTCTGTGTGATGTGTGAGGGCAGATCAAACAGACACGGTGTGTGTACTGTGACTTTTGCCCCGATCGAACCGCCCTGGCTGAGAAGACGTGTGTGAAGTGTGAGGTCTCCATGTGTGAAAAACACACCTACGATCACAGGGTCCTGCCGGTGTTCACGGGTCACCCTCTACTGGAACCCCTCAGTGACCTCCAGGAGAGAAAATGTCCCGAGCACCAGGATGCGGTCCTGAGGTACTACTGCATCACGTCCAGACGCTACATCTGTAACATCTGCGCGCTGGAGAGCAAACATTTGAATGTGGCCTCTGAGGCCTGCAGCATCCTGAGGAGACAGCTCACCGTGAGTTCACGTCAGACTGGGCTCGTTGAGGGTCCTGAAATGAATTCTCTCTCTCTCTCTCTCTCTCTCTCTCTAGCAGTGTTAGTCTGTTAGTCTTAATATAGATTCAAAAGAATCCACAACAAAACAGTGAGACGCTGTGGAGAATCCCATAAGCGACCGTTAGGACCGCTCGGTCACATGGTTATTCACGGTCTCTCTTTCCATCATTCCTTGAAAGCACGACTAAGGAATGTGCCCTTGTCTTTGTGCACCAAATAGGAAGACATGGACCAGCACTTCACGATGCTGGAGGAGAAAATCAAGAAATGCAGCAGCAGCGTGAAAAAGTTGCAGGAAGAAATCCAGATTGACGTGAGTAATAAAATAATGAAACCATAAAAAGTTCTAAACGGGCCGCCTGAGGGATCGTTGATATCATCAACCTATGGACATGCCTTTATCTTCCAGATATGACGTGTGTGTTGTGATACGATGTGTGTGTGTGTGTGTGTGTGTGTATCATGCTGTGTATTTTTGCTCTGACAGAAGCAGACCTATGCTCAGTCCTGGCTCAACAGTGTCACCGTGGTGCTGCTCAGTTTGTGGATCATTGTGCTGTTTTATGGTGAGTTGAATGAAAAATCTGAGATTATTCTCTAAAACGCATAGTCGCATCGCATAGTCCAAAGATTTTGAAAAAGTCATGGATGACTTAAGAAGGATCAAAATCTTAGGAACCCTTAAATTTAAGGGGAAAATTAAGTGTGAACCCTGCATAGTGAGTAGTAACAGCGGTTTGGCTTTGGACAGCTCAGTAATTTACTAGATTTGACAGAAACAGGCAAAACCAGACAAACGAAGACGTCTCCCAACCTGTCCCAGGTCAGCTCTGAAGTACGTTGGGGTCGGCCATTTAACAATTCTGTGCTTCCAGTGGATAGAGTGGTTCTAAACGATGTGAACGCAGCCTCATTTGGTTTGAGATAATTCTTTAAAATATTCGAGATAGATGGAAATATTGTAGAAAATGATCATTCCTGCTGCCTCCTTAGCGTTCACTTACTCGGTGGAGAACCAGACGCTGCACGATGTGATGAAAAAGCAGAGGACGCTCATACAGAGCATTTACTTCACCGTGGCAGGTGAGTGCAAAATCAAACACAACCGTCAGTACATTGACTTGCACGTATAAACGCAGTATTTTAGCTTCATTTATACACCATAATCCGATTGAAAACGTCAGAAAAAGAATGTATGTAAATACTTCAATTCTTGAAATTGGAAGAATTTGAAATGTTAAAATTTAGATACCAATATATCAAGATGCATTCTGGGGAAATCTGTATAAAATGATACCCAACACATCCAGAATGAGAATAAATTTTAGATCAGTTTGAAATGTTATATCCTGCAATGGACTTAAATCATTTTCATATCAGAATTTGTCTAGAATTTACGAGTAATGTTTGCATTTTTACTCAGTTATTGACCACTTTAATACTGTAAAAAAATGAATTAGTCAGTTTGTAGTGAAAAGTTAACTCTGCTGTTATTTACTTTGTGCTGATTTGAATTTGTTATCCATTGATAATTAAGTATATCGTGCAGAAATGGCATCGAGAAAACCTCTATTTCTTAAGAAGTTTTAAACGTAAAATAACCTTATTTTACATTACACACATCACTGCCATGCACACAAACACAGAAATAATAATAACATCATCCAAAATGCTGCGAAGAACAACACTGATTAGCACTTTTGATGACGGTTAGAATACTGAAAAAATGTTTTAAAAAAAACGGATCTGTCTCTCAGGGACGCTGACCCTTGACCTGGATTCTGCCAGTGCTTTCCTTGCCGTCTCCCCAGACCGCCTCTCGGTGGAGCGGCTGAAATCCAAACTCGACCTCCCTGAGCTGACGAGCCGCTTTGATGATGCCCCTCAGATCCTCTCCTCCCAGTGCTTCAAAGCTGGTACCCACTACTGGGAAGTGGAGGCCCAGGGTTACTGGGACATCGCTGTATCCTACCCCAGCATCCAACGGAAGGGCAAGAAGGAGAGCACGTTCGGAAGCAACGAGCAGTCCTGGAGCCTGACGCACAATTACAAGGGCCAGCTGTTTGCCTACCATAACAAAACTAAAACCGTTCTCTCTGGGCCTTTGCAGAGCAACCGAATATCAGTATCAGTTCATTTTGAGGAAGGAACCATTATTTTCAGTTCAGCTGGTCCCACAGTGATCGAACTACACAAGTTCCAGGCTAAACTGACTCAGCCCGTGTGTCTGGGCTTCGGCCTGTATCCCGTGGATCCACCCAGCAGAGCCTCCATTGTCAGAGCTCCCTGAATGATACAGAGTAAACACTGAACTCCATTTGATTCGAGCCAGCAGAAGATAATCAGAGCGAGGTAGCAGAGTTGTCCCCTTCCTTTGATTCAAAGGATTCACGGGGAAACACACAGCACGTGATGTGACAATGTTTCCGAGAAACACAATTCAGTGTAAACGGGTCAGAATCCCACAGCTATATCTGATCAGTGTCCAGGCGGAGAAACAAGAAGGAATCAGACTGTCGAGGTTATTTCACACCTGTTGTTGTCAGCACCACACATAAAGACAGAATGAATGTTATCTGTTATCTATCTTGTGGCATCATAAATGTGATGTTTATCTCCATTAAATATTTGATCTGTTCTGTCCACGTGTAAAGGTTTAAACTCCTTGATACTAAATTGGACTTAAATGACCCAGTGGTTTTTTCTTCTTTATAGCACTCCTTATGAAGTCAGCACTCTCCAATAGATCATTTGTAGATGAGGACTTCAAGAAACTGAAAATCGTCTGGGAGCGTCATGAGTTGGAGCATTTATTGCTTATTTAAGAAAACATCTATTCTGCATGAATGTAAACTTCACACAATGTTTAACAAAACATAATGAGGGAAATCTTGAGGAACTATCTACAGTAGAAAAACAATTTCCATTGATACAAACTTTTTAGTCTCTTACATCTACACAAATCAATACATTGGTTTGTAAAGTCTCTCATATTTTATGAGAGCCATGAGGCACCAAATGATCTGAAAACGTGGAGCTTAGATCCTATTTTATATACAGAAACACTGAAGTGACCAGAGAACAGCTGTATCTGACGCTGCAGTAAAAATAGTTTGTTCTCTTTGTAACAACAAAGAACAAACAGCGTTGGACACAATGTTTAGGACGTGTCGTCTATAGCTGCCTCACTGTAAGCCGTATACTCAAACATAACACTTGTAATCTGTACTCCGATGAAAGCAGCATAGAATCTGTCCAAATCAGTAACGTCCAGCAATACCTTCCTCCAGAACCGTGCCCGAGGTACGGCACGGCACACGTGCGCAGGGAAACGCCGCTCGAGCCGAGTCAGAAGATGGTGGTGTAAAAACGCCTGACACGACAGACGACTGAGAAACAATCAACTTCTTTCAGTAAACGGTTTTTTTTGTTTGTCCGATCGGCCGCTCTTTATTTCACCGTTCCCATAGTCTGATTCCGGATGGAGCACCAGGCCTTGAATATGTCGCTGAAAAGACAGAAACAGAGAAACTTCAACATGTGTTTTAAGTTGTAATTGTAAAGGAATCTTGTACTACTCGTATGAATGTTTGTCATTTATGCATCAAAGCCACACGTGCCTGCAGTGAGAGGCCACACATTCGTTGCTGCAGTATTCTTTATCCCAGTCTTCACTCTCCACCGCTGGGTTGTTGCAGCCGGCCCTGACACAAACACTCTTCATCGTGCTGGCATCACCGGACTCGCTAACCTCCATCTCGTCCTGAAGGAGCGGCAGAATTCATCATTAATATCAATTTCCATTACGCAGATGTGTGCAGTTTTCTCCATGACCGTTGACATCTTACCTCTTCTGACGGAATGACTTCTGTAACTTCGTCCTCCTCTGGATTCCCCCGCGTGTCAGTACAGTTTACCACCTGCAGAGCCATAATGGGTGCAGACTGGGACGATGTAGTGACGGCGGACGATGCAGCCGCCGGGTTGGCAGCCACCGTAGTGGCGACGATAATTGGCACGGGCTCTTTGGCCTGGAAGGGGGCGGGAACGATTTTTATTTGCAGCGGGGGCGGAGCCGTAGCCGAGATGGACACGGGGTAGCCTGCTGTCGCGCTTCCCTCCCGCGGCTTGGCCTGTAAAGGCGGTGGTGCCGGTGCCATCTGTTGGAGTCGTGGCGGAGGTGGCGCGTTCTGCATTTGCTGCAGCGGAGGTGGCTGGCGTGAGGCGCCGGCGACCAAAAGTGTCGGCTGCAGAGCACGAACACCGCCGGGCAACACGGTCACCACCTGCCCCCCCATCTGCAGCACGTGCTTGGGGATTATAATCTTGGCGATGGTCTGGGCTGGGGGGACCATGGCCGCCGTAGCGGAGGGCTTGTTCGCACCCGTGCGGGAGCGTGTGGTCATCTCCGGGACATCCAGGATGATGTTGGAGGCACAGATGTTGGTGATGGTGTTTTCTTCAGGGTTACTGTTAGACGGGCGGATGACCTGGTGAATTACTGCAGGAGCCGGGTTCACCACAGGAGGAGGAGGAGGTGGTGACGGAGCGCTCTCCATCTCCTCAGACGCAGGCTTTAAAGAAAGCAGGTGACGCGAGTGTGAGGAGAAACTTAAAACAATGATAGGAATCATAACAATAACGTGCCACAGTCATGAGTGGACCCTGAGGAGGACCCCACCATCTTACCTGAGAGAGCTGATTAGCTCTGTAAGCTGCCAGCGCTTTCAAATACTCCTTTTTAGCTGCTTCGGTTTTTCTTTTATACACCTACAAACAAAAGGAGTAAGTTGTCATAGTGTGAAAGTGTTTCTTATACTGGGAATGAACTTCAAGTCAACAAATCATTATAAATGATACCCACACAAACAATGCCTGTGAGTAAGTGTGAGTGGATATACCTGTTTCTGTTCCTCAGCCAGGCTGTCCCACATGGAGGCCACGATCTTTGACACCTCTCCAAAAGAAGCGTGCGGATTCTGGCCCTTGATGGCTGCCTGGGTGTCCCTGAAGAACAGAGCATAGGCCGACACCGGTTTCTGGGGCTCGTTGGGGTCTTTCTTCTTCCTTCCTTTCTTTACAGCCACAAGTGCCATTGCCGAGGCCAACGTGGCTGGTTTACCCCCACCCCTCCGGGCTGCGGCTGGGGAGACTGAGGATGGAGGAGCTGGGTGGGAGGACATGTGTGAGAGGACAGAGGAAGAGGAGAGAGACATAGGGGAGTCCACCAGAACACTTCTCTGAGCAGACGTGCAGGGGGGGAGGAAACGTGACAAAGAGGAGGAAGGCCAGTGTTAGCATGAGATACAACGATGGAACACTGAAGAAGACTTCCACAGGTACGATTCCCCACCTTGAAGTCGTCCATGTCTTCATCTTGCAGCGAGCCAGCTGGAGACGGCGTTGCTGACAGCGGCTGCTCAGGTGTCTCGATGCTCTCGCCGCCAAGACCGAGTGCCAGCTCTGATTGGTTGATAGTGGTCAGCTGACTGCTTCCCAAAAGACCTTGACCTATGTCACCAAGTTGTACATCAATGGTCATGGGGGAGGAACTGCTAAAGTGTGACCCATTGGAATGCCCCAGTTCCTGCAGAGGGATCAGAGTAACACTGCTACGATCAGGAAAAGATTAAGATAAGCTGTTATCTTGGACAACCTAGTAAGAACTTAATAAAGACAACCTTCAAATGCATTAATCATCATCATCAATCATCGGTCCGACAGATAAAAACAGTTTACTGTAATGAGTCACCGCAGGTGAAGAACTCACCAGTGCAGAGGAACTCAGCAGAGCCCCCCCTCCAGCCTGGCCCATTGTCCCCAGGTTCAGCTGGTCCAAACCTTGGGACCCAGGGTTCACAAAAGTGGAGGCAAAGGATGGGTCATTGGCCTCCACTACCAGGTTACTAACAAGATTGCGAGAGCCCGAAGGACCCCCTGTACCATCGGAGCCATCGGACAGTTCACCAAAGTGGGACACTACGTCGTTGACACTTAAGGCTGAGTCTGGGTCCAGGGCAATGGGAGGAATCTCAAATACTTCATCTCCCAGACTGGGGGTGTGGAATGTTTGCTAAATTGGGGAAAGAACACCAAAACCATGGATCAACATCTTGTGTGTCACTTCCTGTTTCATCTAATGAATGAAGCTACGAGCAGTGGAACACATTACAATAAAGTCATTCTAAAATGTTCAAAGCGTATAAAAAGTTTCACTGTTACCACTCAACTGCAAATATCAAAATAATCAACTCATATCACATTCATGCAAATCTCATTTTATCAAACGACGAAATTAGTCGCTAATGGATTGCTAACTCACCTCTGCTGACAGAAAGGGATGACCTGCTTCACTGATGGTGAGGTAACTATTACTGCCTTCGGGGAACTGGAAACAAATGAAACTATTAACTACTGCACAGACTACACAGTTAACCCAATCAGAGCCATCCTTCCTGTTATCTATAGTTACCTTATTCTCCTCGGTGTACGCGCCATATGCTTGTGTGTCCAAAAACTCAGAATCAACATTTTGTCCAGAGAGGTCCGAATAAAAATTAAGGTCCATGTTAAACGTTTCAAATTTGTCACACACGCCCTGCGACGTGTCACACAGTTCATAAACTTGAGGCTAGTTGGGGGAAAGGCAAATAAGCGAATCCCTTCCCAATATTAACCCACCATTGTTCAAAGAACTAAATGCTACCTAGCTAATGACCCTCAGTTAGCATAAGGTGGAGGGGGACTTGGTTAACATTTACTAACTTTGTAAGGAGTTAAGACAGGAGGGTAGCCCCAAAAATCAATTTCTTTATAGCATATACAACACAATGCCAGATTTACGTATTAGCCCCCTTGGTTGGAAAGTTTACTGACAGACAAATACAATACAGCGGTTACCGCTATGCTAACACCAACATCCTCTCTCTGAACCAAGCGTTAGCCTATGGCGCGTTCACATGTTGTTGGAAACATGTCGCCTCAAGGATCCAAATGAAGGATCATTTCAGCCTATGTTATGACTTGTAGTTTTCACTTCTTCGCTTAAGATATATAACGAAACACCAGGTGACAGAACGCGTTTCGTTAGAGACCACTGGTTTTTTTTTGCTTCATCTTAGCACAACTAATTCTTCTTCACCGCCAAGGTACAGACCAACGAGGAGTCCTTGAAGGCAACACACGCCATCGTTTGATTCGATCGAGAGCTCACCGTTAGAAACGTTTCAACTAAATGATGTCGGGCCTAGAACGGTACTGAATTAATTCATATTAGTTACGGATTTCTTTTTGACAAGAGTAAAATTCTAAAATATTTACACAATATAATTCTAAACTTATATAATAATTATAGGTTTTATATTAATTAAAACACATGACTGTCCTTAGGGGCGAAACACAATTCTTTAGACGTTCACCACGTCAAAGGATTTACCAGCGTTTTGTTGTTTTTTTGAGGAGAAAAACACAAACAATTAACATAACTATTTGCATTTTCTCGAGTATTTTTTCTGTTATGGTGCCACCATAAATACTTAATATAGTTCTGACAATCTTAAGCCCTGAAACTCTATTATGTCACTTTCTCATATTTGTAATATTTTGATAGTGTTGTTTTCATTGTGTTGAAGAGAAAAATCAAATGTTTTCCCTATATTAGGTTCAATCAGGAGGTACTCCAGTGACACTTTTCAAAGAGCAGTCAATTTATGGCTTCCCATCAGGTTGCAATGATCTCAACATGCTCTAAAAGTGTTTTTAAAAAGTAATGGAGAGCAGCTTTAACTACTAATGTGCATCAGTCAGCTGAGGACGCTCAAAGGCTTCATTCTCTTTGTCCAAACTAGTGTTTTATGACACCACTAACTGTAAAGATGTGACAGAGTAGTAAACCTAAAGAGAAGCTTCAGTACATGCTACGTAGCACAAGGAAGTATAACTAATAATGCTACAGTGACTTCTATGGTTCATTGACAAATTTAAGTTTTTTTACATCACGATCAGACGTGTACAGAGAAGGTCACAACAATAGACAATGTGGGTGACACAGTTGTTTTCAATGTAGATTGCTGTTATTCATATCACAGATACAGTCAGATCATAAAACAATAGTAATTCATTGCAGTCATCTTTGCACCATAGTACACAGCTGACCAGCTCTACATTATACAATACACCCATC
>OMNV01013273.1:11611-39869 GCA_900303265.1 Brotula barbata
GAGTGAAAACAACAACAGTACATCCACACACTGGACCCCTTCATAGTTCACAGAGTATCTGGACACAGAAGACGTGACCAAACATATTTGGGGGCTTGTGGGATTACGGAGGCTCTACTCAGTACACATGTCCAGTTTCATGTAGTGCCAGAGGACCAGCATTGAGGTTATTTGATAAGAAAAGAGTCGTCTGTACAGCAGGGGTCCCCGTTTGGTCACAGCTGGGAATGTGATGGGCATTCATGGATTTATGGAAAGGGGAAAATGACAATTGAGAAAGCTCAGCTTTTGCCATTTTTGGTGGAGGTTAGAAAGGACGATCAAGGAGAAACATAGAATTCTCAATGAAAAATAAAAATGGGTGCAAACCTGATCCATTCTTGGAAAAATTACCTCTATAAAATAAATGAATAAAAGTAGCAACATAAAGAACAGTCATCCTTGATACACAATTCAGTAAAAATAAATGACGAGAAATAACATGATTTATTCGAGTAGGGGATGAAGTGAAATGCAAGGTGGAGTCGGAGTCAGTCAATCATCTGAGCTTGATGAGGAGTCAGAGTCCTTCTGTGCTATGATGACATCGTCCAACAGGGCTTCTTGATCCGAGCTGTCATAGTCACCTTGGGACAGGCTGTCGCCGCCCTCCATTTTAACATCAAAGTCTGGACTGGTAAGGAAGTGATGAGAGCTCTCCAGGTCCTCCTCATCCATCATGTAGGCTCCATCTGAGACCAGAGTCTCTTCTTCAACTCCTTCTATGTGGACCTCTTCATGGACAGGTTCTGGAGCATGATGGTGGTGATGGTGGTGGTGGTGGTGATGCCGGCGTCTGTTTTTCTTCGGGATCTCTGAATGTTCGGACAGCAGTCTGTGGTAGAGGTTCTCTGGCAGGAATCCCTGTCAAACAAACAAACAAATGATACCTTAGTCTGTTGTTGTTATAGAAACAAACTCAAGGTGTTTTCAGATCCATCTGTCAGGATCATGTCTGCTCTGTGTACACAGATCTGATTGCTTTCGTAATGTAGTGTGGTGTAATGTAATATACTGTTTCCAGCACGTACAGAATTGCGAACAGTTTCAGACCACTCGGGTGCTACGGCACAATCGAGATTCTCCTCCAGATACTCGCGCAGGTCTTGCAGCATGGGACTGAATGCAGCTCCAATCTACAGAGGACAGTTTGGATTGTTAGAAAGAACGCAATGTCCACAAGTCAAAGTTAAAGAGTCGAATACACAGAACAAGTTCAGTCTCACCTTCTTTCCTGTCCTCATGTTTATGAGCTTCACCTTCTCACTGCCTGTCAGGACTTTGTCTGCCCTCCTCCTCCTCCTCTTCCTCTTGCTCCTGTTCACGAGAAGCTGAGGAGACCAGACAAACGATGGGACAAAACAGAAACATGGGTCAGCAGAAGCTTAAAAACCACTTTGTCTCCCAGAAGCATTTTAAGGTGTCCTCACTCTAGTTAATAACTATTCTGTGTTGTGAGTTTACCTCAAGCATATCACCCTCCACCTCATATTCCGGGTTCTCCTTCAGCCAGGTAGGGGGGTCCCTGCGCCGTGAACGATCCAGTGGGTCAATGAGTCCATCCTGGTCTGACAGCTAAAAGACAGGCAAAAGTTTAATCAAGGTTAGAAACCCACATCCTGTGCGGTGTTGTTGGCGTCCTTCTGCCTGTGCCTCACGTACCTCCAGGTCCTTGCGCCTCTTGCGGCTGCTCTCTCCTCCTGACCCATTGGGCATCAGGGCCTGTTTAGAGAACGTCAGCTTCAGCCCCTCTTCCTGCCAGGATGAAAGACAAAGTGACCTCTTCTTTAACTACGAGCTGAGAATCTTTTCTGTAGCCTCTTTCAAGTAACTAGATTGCAAAATATGACTATTTGTAAAACCACGGACACCTGTCCTGCTTTATCTGAGCACTTCTCAGGATTCCACGTTATTGTCACATTTGACTGCCAGCATTACGTCATATTATAATGCCTGTCTATCTCAGAATATCTACCCAGATGTTGAATACTTTCTGTTTGGTGCGAGTCCCTGACTCAATATCAGAAAAGGACTTCATTTAGCTCAAATCTGATATCTTGGCACGGCTGTAGGTTGGCCAGAAAACTGAGGGTCACTATAAATAACCAATTTTAAACAATTTATTGGATGTGCGATCATTTAAAATTTACTGTTGTTCCCAATTAAATATAAAATGCATAGAACGTATTGGGTCAATTTTGTGGATGGAGAAATTATAACCCACATCAGTTTTACCCCAATCATTATCTTTATTATGTCAAGTTTTAATATTGGTTATCTTGAACAATTCTGTTACACTCCAAAATTAACAGAATGACTCTCTCCCTCTGTTACTTAAATATTCCAAATCTACCAACAAGACAAAAGAAGCAACAAATTAAACGTTGAATTAATTTCAAACACCCAAGACGCTTAATACATATGGTGCTAAAATGTCATACTGCAATGTTGGCGCCGTCTGTAATTTACACCGAAAATACTATTAGTCGTTTCTCCACACACACATTCTCACCTTGAGGAGCTTGACTGTGAATTCTCCGTCTTCTCCATCTGCCACCGGGACCCCAGGTGCACTGCTCGGTTTACGCATCAGCCTGGAGTAGGCCAGCTCGTCTCCTCCCAGTTCCATACCCGTGTGTAACTGAGCCTCGGAAACGTAGCGGCGCCCTGAGGGCCACTGACCTGTCAGCACCAGCGTACACAAGTTGTCCAGACGGTTGATCAACACTCGGTCCTGACGACATGCGGAGGAGGAGGAGGAGAGACGGTCAGTCATGGGGCAACAGAGGGAGAAGTGTCATGCTACTGTTCTTAGAATGTTTAGAAATGAACAGTTTCCTACATCATTTTATGTACATTTGCCACAAAACATTCCTAAAGTATTTAAAAACCGCTGGAAATTTTACTTCCATTACGCAATTGTAGCCACAACAGGCCAAAGCATGATTCAAGTCTGGCCCCAAGTACAATTTTAGGTGTTCAAATATTGGCTATTTTTTTTCCAAACAACTATTCATCTTATCGGTTGCTAAAATCGTTAAATTCCTAACCCCTAACTCATCGTTGTTTTCCAATGTGTGTAGCTTTTCGCACATTAATCCTGTGCAGGTTGAGGCCTGCTCCCGGCATTCCATTACATGCCAGTGTTGCTGCCCTTGATGCAGACAGACATGGAGAAGGCGAATGGAGTGGATGACCTACATGGTTTAGAGTTTTATCATCACTGAAATGTTTCGGTTTTCTTTCCAGTCACAGGAGGGAGGAAAGGGGAGTGACTGTCCTGCTTCCTTCCTTCCTTCTTAGTGTCAACTAGACACCCATCGGAAATCCAAACTTTTAGACTACTCTGGCACAGCTACATATCTTGAATAACCAATAATTCAGTCAGAAATACTTGCATATTAAATAGATATGATATATGTGAAAGGATTACCTTGAACACATTGCTACTTAATGCCTAACGACAAATCAATTCAACATCAACCATCACAACTGGCTTTTTCCTCTATAAAATGCCTCCTATGAGGGATGGTTTCAACAGAACCACGGTCGTGTTCCTCACACCGAGCTCTGTGCTAACTCAATACAAATTACCTTGGGCCAATCAAGTCTGAGAGGATCGGGGGGTGGAAGACCATCTTGTGATGGAGCCATAGAGAGCAAACTGTTATCTTCATCTACATCACACATCTTCATACCTGCCGAGTGGAAAAACAAGGAAGTATAAAAAATAGTTAGCAGCATTTAACTTTTCCTTTCCTCCTGCTGAAAACTTACGTCCTTCTCCCTCTTCCTCACTCTCTCCACTGTCATCACTGCTGCCTGATCTCTCTGAAGAAGATGAGCCAGAATCCGAATCCGAATCCGAATCAGATCCTCCTTCCTTTCTTCCTTCTCCGTCTGTTCTTTCTGCCCTTCTGCTTTTCTTGAAGTTCCAGTTTTGCCCTGGCACTTTGACTCCGTGGAGACTTAAAGGTGTGCTCTGGAGCTCAGCACCAATTTCACCTGCTAGCAAGTGGGAGCCCACAAGTCCCTCCTCCTTCACACTCGGTCCTTCCCCCTCAGTCTTTAGCTGATTAAGGGGCATGATGGTCTGTGGCTGGGGCGGAGGAGGGGGCGGGGCCTGCTGGTTCTGAATGAATTCGTCACGGCACTGAGTGAAGGTAAACTGGGGGTCTGAAAAGATGGAGAGCTCTGTGCGGCTGACGCCGTGCAGTGCAGCACCCAGCATCAGCTGTCGATCGTGGTCTGGCATGCGCCACCATGTGGGCAGCTCTGAGCTGGGTGGGGCCAGTGGCAGCCGCTCCTCCAGGGAGGGATGAGGCAGGACTCGCTCGCGGAGGCGACGCAGGAGGCTAATGCGGTAAAGTGTACGGGAAGCACGTTCCTCAGTTATGGGGGCTACAGTTTGTGACGCCTCTGTTGGATCTGAGCAGAATGAAAGTAGAGATGTTTAATGTTATGTTACGTTAAAACCTACCCATATGCATTTGTTCAAAAGACAGCACATTTTTTGACTGAAGTTATGGGAGCAGATGAAAAGCATCGACACTAAAAGGCAGAACTGGACGCTGTGAGCCCCCAATACGATTAAGCATTAAATACATTGAAACTATTGATCGGTTAAGTGTTCATGTAACCGAGTCGATATCTGGGCATCACTCGCTGCAGTATTCACCTTCACGACCTGGACGCAGGTGGCAAACCCTCCGGCACATTACAACAAAGGAGCGGAAATATCGACTCAGGCTCTCGTCCGTTTTTTTGTCCAGGCGAGCAAATGTACGGAAGCGTGTCCAATCGAACTCGGGCTCTGTGACCCCTGGAAGATCTGGCTCTTTCTTTATCTTCTCCACTCCGAAGGTTGACACCACACGGTAGAAGTCACACTCCTCCCTGCGTGTCCACCTAGAAGGAAGACAGGTTGTAGTCATCGCAATGTACACGTTTGCTTTTTTATTACCCAAATACATTTTTACATTCTTTTAATTGTTGGGAGAACCTTTTCAGATCAAACATTTAAATTTCAGTACTAGGACTATTCTGAAAATGCTGACAGAGAACAGCCATTTAATAGTTAGTTCGCCTGCTACACATTTTGACTGACATGTGTTAACTCAAATGAATCCCCCCGTCTGTCCAGAACAGTGAGAGGAACGATGAGTTGCGAGTGAGCAGACCTTTGCTGGCGCTCCTGCCGTGCGATCTCCTTCAGCTTGCTGGCCTGTTCGCACCGCCTGCGCCTGCGGTCTCCCTTCGCCTCAGCTTCGATCTTCAGCTGCTCCTGCCTGTAGCTGCGTTGGTAAGCCGTGATCAGCCGCCGCAGCCGGGCTGTGAGTGACGAGCTCGAGGGCCAGTCGCATACTCCACTCTGACTGGACAAACTCTCTGTGGGCACCGGCCCCAACTTGTCTTCGACGGTTATCTCTTCGTCCATGTTTATAGCATCCGACTGATGGACGAGAAGAACAACAACGACATTAAGAACTTCCTTAACTTTGCCAGATTGCATTTAAGGATAAGTAAGTGACCAGTTAAACAGACTAGTAGAGACAGAAACACGTGGACAGAAAGTGGCTCAGAATCGTACCTCCTCATAAAGATCTTTGGTGTGTCGTGCCGCAGGCTTAAACTCCGGGTCCTCCGAGTACTTATCATAATCAGGACTGCACAACACAAACAAAACACCATCAGGCAGGAGAACAGTGACAAGAGGGTTGAGATATTTGTTCAAGATGTTTGTCATATTTTCGCCATATTTTCCAGACACCTGGAATTCTGCTATAAATAACTATAAAAACTACAAAAGTTTAATGCAAAGATTTGAATTCTCATACAAGGTGGAAACAAATAGCTGTTAAGAGCAGCATAGTGTAAATATAAAAACTGAGGCTCTTTGAGATCAGCAACAAGCACAACTTGTTAACATCACAGCAGCAGTGCCCACCAAAGGAGACGCAGCTCTTGTGCTGAAAGGTTGTAGCTTTAAGCTCGTCTTTGTTTTACTTTGATAGACCCAGAACAGCTGCAAAGCAAGGCAAAAATATATTCCCGGGTGGCGATAAAGGCGTGGTGACAAATCCAGTTAACATAATCTGATTTCCTTTGCAGCATGACGAATAGACAATAATCGCTTGCATACTTTGTCCCTGCGCCCTGCCTGGGAATGTAACAGTGTCAGCAGATTTTTATGACAAATGCAGAATGACAGAATGACCTCATTATCAGAACTATACAGCCTGAGTCCAAGCACCAGTCACAATGGTAGCTGTGGCCTAATAATTCCATTCCTGAATACAGAGAAAACCTAAAAAGGGGCATCAATAGCCGCCATCACTCACTCCTCTCCCATCTCAGCGTCGCCGGTGTGCTGCTCGGCATCGATGGCCTTATCGTCCGGCCGGCCAACTCGCTCCACGAAACAGAGGCATGGATCAGCACGCATGGTGGTGTACATCTCATAGCCTGGAAACAGACAGTAAAGGCAGTCACAAGCAGGTCACACGCAACAGACAGTGCCCAAGTTAACAGCACCAACAAGTTCTAGATGTGGGGGACGGCAGCTCGAGCACAAACAGCTGGACGGGCACGAGTGCTGTTCGCTTAAATGTTCTAAACCAACAGACTCACCATGTTTGAATACACCAGCAAGCAGAGAGCGGTCTGCCTCTGTGTCCCACCATCCTGCAGGCACTTCCTGCTGTTCCATCTCGGGCATCCAGATGTCAACATCCCTGAAAAATGAAAAAAAATGAACAGTTACTCTTCAGCACACAACATTTTGCGAGCACTTTGCTGACAGCGAATGGGCAGTGTTTATTACCTGATGTCAGCTCCTTTCAGGACAGAGTCGGCGTGTTCACCAATCACTTCCTGTTTCAGGTAGTAGAGCATACGCACCCTCAGCAACACCCTAAAAGGGAGGAGAGGAGGATAAGTTTGCAGGTGACATTGATGCGGGCACATTCACAACGGCAAAGCTAATGGGACTTGACTGACTTGTTGCACTGATGCTTGAGGTGTTTGCGGTAGCTGTCGTCCAGCAGCAGGGTGTCGGGATTGTACTTGCGGATCCACTCCACTTTCTGGACATCAAACGTACTTTGGGCCTTTACCCTCTTACCCTTCCTGCCTCTTGGCACAGGGATGGACAGGCCTACAACAACAGATGTATCATGAGAAATACTGACAAGTTTTCACAGGACAGGATTATTCACACACAGCGTGAGCTTTGTGAGTGAACGCGTGTGAGATTCCCTACCAGAGTGGTTGAGTAACGTTTGCGGTTCGCGTCCGTTCTCCGGTGGTGTGATGAGCTCCCAGATGAAACTCTTGATGTTCTCATCTCCACGGTAGTGCAGCAAGCAGAAGACCAGGATGACGCGGCAAATCGTTTCCACATCGCGCTCGCTCAAGCGCCGTTTACATCGGGCGTGTGACAGAATGTCCCTCCAGCGCCCCCAACTGGAGATGATAGAAATGGCGACAGGTAAGGGAAGAGGAGAGAGGCCAGCGCAAACACGAACGGTTATTAGGACAACACCTACCCATAAACAAGCAGGTGTTTCTCGACGCGGAAACAGTCGGTGCGACCGTAGCCCACTCCGCTGTGGCGGTCTGAACGTCGGGAGGAACGCGACTGCCGGGAATTTGCGGGCGGATACTCTTCGTCGCTGTCCATGTCGGACAGTTCTCCTCCTTCACCACGCAAGCTTGAGTACTGACGGGTCTGCTTGCGTACTCTTGGAGTGTCGATCACAAGGGTGTTCTGCGAGGTAAGAGAAGTAACATACGTTCACCTGTGCTTCAATATAAACAATATTATCCAGTTTTAGTGCTTACTGAGGTTGTTGCTCAGTCAGTTCGACCATCAAAGCACAAACATGTTTTTATACAAATTGTCGTTACCTTCCGATTAATAGAGTCCATGTCTATATCAGCTTTCTTGGCCCACTTCTGCCAGAATTCAGGGTCGTCCAGGGCGATGTCATTGCGGTTTTCAGAGGCCACAAAGCTGGCCTTGGAGAACGTGGAGCCCTTGCCCTCACTCTCTATGGTGATGGTAGTCGCACGCCGCTGAAGGATCTGGTCAATATCTTCCTCACAGAAGCGACTTCCCTCATCATTTTCATCCATAATGGCTGCGTAGGCACCTTTCCTCAGCAGGTCCTCGATCTCCTTCTTGGAGAACTGCTGGATCTGATAAAAGTGACAAAGATGTTTAAATGGGAGATCCAAATGGATAAAAAAAGAAGTGAAAAGTAGCATCTGAGTGAGGCTCGTGAGTTTAGATGAATATTCTGATAGTGAGAGTAGGTTTTCTTGCCCCGTTAACGTTGCTGTCCTTGTTTCCACTCATGCTCTGTAGCACCGCACGGTCCAGACCAAGCTTGAGACTAGCTTTATCCAACATTTCCCTCTCATAAGAGTTTCTAGTAATCAGGCGGTACACCTTTACCGCTTTCGACTGACCAATACGATGGCACCGTGCTTGGGCCTGAGGAGAACCAATTAAAAAGAATGAGTCATAACGCAAAAACCGTACATTTATGAAAACATCTGACGGTCTCCTGATGTTAGGATGTGTTTCAGTTTCATACTGAACGGGACAGCACAATAACATACCTGCAGGTCATTCTGCGGGTTCCAGTCGGAGTCAAAAATGACACAGGTGTCAGCAGCAGTGAGGTTAATACCCAGGCCTCCAGCACGGGTGCACAGCAAGAAGACAAATCGGTCTGAGTCGGGCTTGCTGAAGCGATCGATTGCAGCCTGTCGCAGATTTCCACGTACTCTGCCATCAATTCGCTCATACAGGTATCTGGAAAATATGGTTAAAACCCCTTTAAATTCGTACTTATTGTTATATCAACAGATAGCTATCTCCCTTTTACATTTCTTTCCTTCCAGCTGTGGAGCTTTTCATTTTCACGACTCATTCTAAACCATTACCCTCGTACCTCTTGTTGATGAGGTAGTCCTCCAGGATGTCTAAGCAGCGCACCATCTGGGAGAAGATGAGCACTTTGTGGCCACCAGCCTTAAGGCGTGGCAGAAGTTTGTCCAGTAGCACCAGTTTACCCGCTGATCTAATTAACGCCTGCAAATGGAAGTCAGGGGCCATTGGGTCATACACCTGCCGCAATTCAGCGACTATCTTCTCCTCCGCACCTTGACGAGAGACAATGATGATAAAATGACGCTCATCACCTTTCTGACACGTGTCTTGCACAATGAAATCACAGTGGTGTATGTACAGCTGTAAATCCATCAAGTCTGGACATAACAAAAGCTGGGGAGAGGCAGGATGCAGGTATGAACAGGAATCAGTATGTTGATTATCAACAGCTCTGATCTGTACACTAGCTAGATATCAATGCTCCTGGTGCAACAACAACGTAACACTGAGGAGTGTTACCGTTAATGAGGTAGGGGTGGTTGCAGCACTTGCGTAGCTCCATCATAGTGTTGAGTAGGTTAGGGACGTTGCTGTTACTGTTGGCCCCTAAACTGAGGAAGCTGAAATTCCTCTCCAGAATGGCCCGGTAATATTTCTTCTGGACATCAGTCAACTCAACCTGGGAGAGAAGACAGTCAGATTATAGAAGTCACTATTTCACGAGTAACGTAATGTTTATTATTCATATCAAAAATTCAATTTAAACTTTTAAATTTAAACTTAATCACCCACCTCAATAATGGTCTCCTGTTTGGGTGCCAAGTTCTTCTCTACATCCTCTTTAAGCCTTCGCAACATCATGGGTTTCAAGATGGCCTGCAGTTTCTGAACCTGAGGACCCAGAAGAACTTTTGCTCAAGAATGGCCGGATATAAACGGTACAATACAAATGTAAGGAGAAAGAATGGGTGTGTGTTTAAAGGTGAATGAGTTTCTATCTGTGGCAACATGAGAGCGTGTTTTGCACCCACCTGTTCCTCCGTTTTGAGGTCTCCGAAGTCTCTGAGAAATTCGGTCTCGGAAGGGAATTGAGCCGGTTCCAGGAAATGAAGGAGACTGAAGAGCTCTTCCACAGTGTTCTGGAGAGGGGTGCCTGTCAACAATACTTTGTGTTCCTGAAAAATTAAGATATTCAAAGGTGAGATGGGGAAGAAATTAACCACAAGAGGTGAAACATGAATTATTTTGATCTCTGGCTCTGAAATTATCATCCAGCCACCCTCAACTCACCAGATCCAGCATCTTCAGGCTGTCCAGTAGTTTGCAGTTGCGATTCTTGAGACGGTGAGCCTCATCGATGATCACACAGCGCCAGGAGATCTCCCTCAGCTCCGGGCATTCAGACAACACCATCTCAAAGGTTGTAATGAGGGCATCAAATTTGTAGGCACCTGGGATCAAATGTTCCTAAACACAGAAAGATAAGTTAGATTTTCAAGACGGTGCAACGCAGGACCGGAATAGACAAAAATGACAAACAAAGTCAACATTATGTACAAACCCAAAGCTGCATGTGTCATAAAGCACATTAAACATCCCACCTTGTCATCCTTGCAGTACATCTCATACTGTTGGATCATCTGTCGGCTGGCCAGGCTGCCATGGTAGACGATGGCGTTCATGTTAGTCCATGTGGAGAACTCCCTTTCCCAGTTGGTGATGGTGGAGAGGGGAGCGATGACCAGGAAGGGACCCTGTATTCCAGCCCCATACACCTCTGACAGGAGGGCAATGGACTGGATGGTCTTTCCCAAACCCATCTCATCTGCCAGGATACAGTTCTGCCTGAAAGAGGAGCAACGGGGCACATTGAAAGTCGATACAATTTTTCATGAAGATGGAAAATCGAATTTAATATATAGTTATAGTAGTTCTGCTTTTGGTAAATATAGTTAAATGTAGATATATTAAATTATATATGTTTGAATACAGTTAAGTACAGTTAATAGTTGGATGGGGGTTTTTTTTCTTCTGTATCTGTGTTTTCTTGCACTTTCATTCTGTTCTTGTCTCTTGTCTATTTTGTTACCATTTTTCCTGCCTATGCTTGAGCTGCTGTGACATGAAAATTTGCCTTGTGTGGGATCATTAATCATCTCAACTCAAAACTGGTCCTCCTGCTCGGTCTATTGGGTGATTTTCTGTGATAAATACCTGTTGTACCAGTTGAATAGAAGCCAGTTGACTCCTTCCAGCTGGTATTCTCTGAGAGTGTTCCCATTCTTGTACTCCCTGTACTCTTCCAACTTCTTCCATGAACCAGCTGGAGGCCTTGGCTGATGAAAAAGATGATAGAAGGCAAATAAGATGAAGCCGAAGCACGCCGCGTTACACAGGCAGGATGATCAATACAATTCTTCTTCTGCAACTGTGTTTAACAGCTGCCCTTGGTGACTTTCAGTTCCACTACCCACCGTTCTCTTAAGGCGAGGTTGTCTGTTTTGGATTTTGCCAAATTCTTCAACCTTGCCCTCGTCTACGTCCTCCTTCAGCTCCCAAGTGGCATCTTCATAAGGCAGAGAGCACCACTTCACCAAGTAGTAGATAACAGGCTGCAATAGAACATAACAGACATGTTTCATTGTAAATGCAGACACAAGGGATCAGCCGCGCTGCTAAGAAAGGGGCAGCCGATGTCTATATTCAACTCTGTAGGTCCAATTCAAGTCAATTCAAGAAACTTTATTGGTTCCCGGGGGGCAATTCAAGGCACATAGAGTATTTGTAAGAACATAGGATTTAAAAACAGAGCAAACAACAGTCCAGTTTAGGATGATCCTATGTGAAAAACAACATCCGTGCAAATTAACTGCAAACAAGAGCAGCATTTTTAAACATGAGCAGCATCGGTGCATGTAGAGGTGTCAAAAAATGTGTATATTTACATATACTGCATATAAATAGATGTGACTTGAATAGATATATGCATATGTATAAACCAGTATGACTCTAAATAAATATCTAAATGTCTACGAATGATTTACAAGCAGGTTTAACTGAATACATTTAGAGATAGGAATGAGAGAATGAGGAATCTATGGTCTTGTCACAGAATGTAATAAATACAGCAGAGATATAATAGTAAAATATATAATATAAGGTGCGTATATATAAGGCAAAAAAAGGTTGACCGATAGCTCTAGGCTCTTACCTCGCCATTGTCTTTGTCCACGCTGTGGGACACATCCAGGATCCTGTCTACCTCCACATAGTCTGGGTTGAATGGCTCCTCCTCCTGAGGAAAAAACGGAGTCGGACAAACATTTTGAAAACTATTCAGGGTTGATAGCAACAATGTCACCACTCAAGTAACCAAAATAGATTTTTTTTGCACTTTTCCTTCCTGATAATCAAGGAAAAAGAGGTAATAAAAAATAAATCAATTATTAACTGATTTAAAATCAATCATAAAGGTTTCCTTCATATTGATCAATGCACTCCATCCATCCATTTTCTAGCCTGCTTATTATGGTGGCAACAGGGCCAACAGAGCAGTCCAGACGCGCCAACAACTTCATTACTTCCTTGTTTGTTTTGTGTGTGTGTGTGTGTGTGTATATATATATATATATATGTGTGAGTTTAGGTTGATGCTTGAGAAAGAGATGTACACTTAAATGTGCACAAGATTATATTAACTTTAACAGATCTTTTGTATGGGATTATGCCATTTTTACTTTACTCACAAACCAGCCACATACAAATTAAAACAACACCAACATTTACGTTTTAGTTGCTGACCCAATATGCACTTGAGGAAACAACGAAAGGAGCCTTTTAATGCCACGGCTAAGAAGGGCATGAATGAATGAGGAGCCACGGTGTCATGACGTCAACTGACACCCTGATGTATCTAAGTGCATGTTAACAATGGATACAAACATTAAAACATCACATATTCATGAAACCCTCCCATCAAATCAAGCTGACTTTCTCTCCCCAACTGTGCTGTGACTGTCTTGTCACCCATCCACCCGTCTCACCTCCTGAAAAAGGTGTCTCATCTGCGCATGCTTGGTCTTGAACCTCTTGATCTTTTGATGGATCCTCTTGTCTTTCTCCAGCTGATCCAATGTGGCCCATTCACAATGCAGGTAGGAGCTAAGTAGAATAAAGAAAAAAAATTATCCAAATGGACTTTTTTTCTTTGGTTAGCCTGAACATTTAATACATTGATGAAGATATTGACACTTACTAGTTCTTGTATTTTACAAAGAATTCCTCAATATTGCAGTAGTGGCCAGGGGACACCTAAAAGAAGCAAACAGGCTTTTAGACTGTGGTTTCAACAATTAAATGGAGATTTGCATTCATATAATCTATGAATCCACACATACTTCCTTCTTGGTTAACCTCAGAGACATAATCTTATCAACAATTGCAGCATCTTCCTCACTTGGGTTTTCCTGGAAAACATTGAAAAAAAATTGTAATTACACGACGTTAACAATTTCCCAAGACGTTTTGTATCAGTTGGTATTAACAGAAATACCAGGGTAACCTTAACGGTTAAATTAAAAATGAACAAATAAAACCCAATACATGCTGCTCTACCGCTATTACAATAGAAATAACTTTCACAGTAGCTCTACACTCTCACCACGAAGAACTGCATGCTGGGCAGTCCATCACCATCTAGCTCCATTTCCTGTTTGAGCAGCGCTGCTGTACTCCCTCCACTGATGGAGGCTACAGCTGCTGCGGTAGTAGTAACATCTACATCCTCCTGCTCATCCTCATCGTCTGTTATCTTGATGTCCAGGTCCTCCGTGTACTTCTTCCTCTTCACCACGCGATTGGAGCGTCGCTTCTAGCCAGAATAAAAGTAATTGGAAGTTAAGTAGGTTTCTAGTTCCACGTAACAAAGAGACGAGTTGTTTGATTGTATTTTAAGTTACAGTCAAATCAACCAACTTCACAATATCAATATTTACTTAATGTAGAAAATCAATAATGAGGTCATTTAAATATCTGCAATCTCCTGAAGGAATTACCAAAATAATGTGCTGCAAACTCAACACACTCATATTTTACTTTACCCTATCGTTGTTTATTTCCTGACCACGGAAGGTGATAAATTTGATCACACAGCTGTTACTAAAAGCTCGTGGACAAAAATATGAAATGTGTAAAAAACAATCAAGGTGTCCCAAATGAGATCAATATCAGTTAAACTGCCCCGGCCAGTCATAAGAGGGTTGGGATAAGGTTCCACACTGACCCTGCTGCTGTGCCAACATACAACACCTGTCAGGCAGCGGCTCTCTAAGCTTTTCCAGGACAAGTGTTCACGGGAAAACGGGGTCACTAAAGCATTATTTCTGGACCTGAGACATTGTGCCCAATGATGCTTTTAAGTTTGGGGGGGTTTTCTCTAGGGAAGAAAATAGGAAGTGTAAATGGACATGCTTCAAGCAATTAGCGCGTCTCAGCAGCAAGCTGAGCTAAAACAAAACCAAAACCAAAATTAAAAAAAAAGTAAAAAAATCAGAAAATGTACAACTTTGAACTCACTAAAGCACTGGGGGAAAACCACTAATATTAAACTGCATGGAGCTCATTTTGGCAGTTAGCATTACATATGCATATTGCTGTTTTGTTTTTTGGGTTGATATTTTTTGTATGACCAACCAGTAAAGAGTAATAGTACTCCAATACCATTAGGGACATGGACCTGCCAGTTAATTCAGACAATTAAAGAGTGTGTGTTTTGGTTTCAGCTTACTAGTGTACTCATGTTGAGCAAGTTGTGGTGAAAAAACCAACGCTCAGCAGCACTTATGTCTACATGCTTCAAGTAGGAAGTAACTAAGGATTCTTTTCAGTGACATAATTAAATAATATGAGAAAAGTCACAAGTAAAAAGAGTTTCACCGACACGGTTCAAGCTCAGGACATCCAAATGGAAACTCACTCCTCCGAGTCTTATCACTTCTGATGTGTTTATTATTCAGTAAAATTGTGTGTTTACATTTTGGGAAAACTGCCAAGCCCAAACTATATCATTGAGGCCGTGTGTGTGTGTGTGTGCGTGTTTGTACCATGATCATGTCATCCTCGAGTGCTGCCGGTGAAGCCGGGCTCAGCTCCCCGTCAGAGTGGTCTGACGATGCATTTCTCTTTCTTTTCTTTGCTCCCACTAGAGTGATCGTGCTGAGGGAGAGAGAGAAGAGAATAATAACTGAAAGAGCAGTCAAAGAAAGGGATGAGCAAAATGACCTTAATCTACAAAACTCCATTCACAGTGAAATAGGCATAACCTAACACACATACTCTTCACGTACAAACCAACTTACTTGGTCTTGGTCTTGCTTTTGCTCTTGTTTGCCGTCCCAGGAGTCATCACTGCTGCTGCAGCTGCTCCAGGAGTTCCTCCTATAGTCTTCACCTTGCCCTTCTTGTCAGCTCCTCCTCCAGTTTTGGCCACTGCTCCTCCAGTGACAGGACTTTTCTTTTTGCTCCCTCCTCCACTGGACTTCTTCTTAGACGCAGACACCACCGTCAAAGTGCCCCCCACCTCTGTGGAGGTCTGATTGGATGGAAGCTCGTCCTGGTTCAGAACTCTGGGGAGGTTCTTCTCACCACGTGCTTTGGCCCGGGCTATGGCCTCGGCCACTATACGGTTGGCCTTCTCCTGCTTGCAGAGGATTTCCACTCTTCTCACAGAGGCAGGCTCACCGGGGGCCTTGGTGATGCGGATGGCCTGGGATGGAGTGGTGGTGGTTGTGGAGGAGCCAGCAGTGGAGGTGTTGATGACCTTTACCACAGAGACTGTGCCAGCGGCTGAGGATGCTGCACTTGTCTGGGTAAGAAAATTCAGAATTTTGAAGGAGAAGAACATCAACCAAAGGTAAACGGTTTTAAAGGCCTCCTCTGATGTCTTGAAAATTTATCTGGAGGCCTACCTGTGGCTGAAGAAGCATTTTGAGCGGCACAGCAACTCTCTGTCCTCCTTGACCCTGTGAGATCTGTAGTACCTGTGGGCTGCCAGTGGTGCCTCCCGAAACCAGCTGATACTATGAGAATGAGGGACAAAAAAAAATCACAGTCAAATTCACTTGGTAAGTGCAAAAATATTGCATGACAATTTATATCACGTTACAAGAATATCATCGCTCAGAATAATGCATGACAAAATAAGGGAGTAACAGGGAATGGCTCAAAAATGTCGGCAGGAAAACGTTGATCGAACACAGCGAGTGAGTAATCTCCAACACTTCTCCCTCACCTTAACGCCTCCTTGTTGATTGGGCTGCTGCTGCACCTGCAGCTGAATCGTGAGCACTTTGGGTTGTCCTCCAGCCTGGCCTGCAGCCCGGGCCTGAGTAAGGGCTGCTAGCTGGCTTCCCTGGAGCACCAGTTTGCCCCCAGGAAGCTGACCCAGCAGTAGTCTTGCTTGGCCTTGGGTCTGCTGCTGGCCGCCTTGGGCTGTCTGAACCTGTGTGACCTGCTGCTGAGCCGTACTAGCTCCAACCGTAACAGTTTGACCCTGGGTTACAGGAGTGCCAGCCTGGGAGGGTTGCTGGAGAACCAGGGTGATTCGTTTTGCTTCACCACCCTAGAATCAGACACAGGATTTGTTTCATTGTTAAGGTCAGATAAAAACTGAGTTTGACCTGAAAACTCCAACACTCAGAAGTGGTACTGACCTGCGTCTGTCCCTGCATGGCTGGTTGGAGCTGCACTTGGCTCTGCTGCTGGACCTGAAACTGAGCAGTCTGACCCTGAGACTGGACCTGAATCTGGGCAGCCTGGACTTGGGGTTGAACCTGGACTTGTGTCTGGCCTTGGGACATCTGGGCTGGGATCTGCACTTGAAGAGGCTGTCCTTGAGTCTGCTGCACCTGCTGGGGCATGGAGGTCAATAGAACTTGTTTCACTGGTCCATTGGGAGACTGCACCAGCCTCTGCACCCCTGAGGCACCCACCTTGACTTGACCTTGACCTGGGCTGGCTTGATTCAAGACTGTCCCTCCTTGTAATATTGACATGCCAGGCCTCAGAGGACCACTAGACACCACGCGGATGACCTTTCCACTGGGTGAGCCTGTGGCTCCCGATACAGTCTGCAGCACCTGGGCTTGGCCCTGGGGGCTTTTGAGAATGACAATTTTACCGCCAGCCTGCTGTGTGATGGCTGCTAACTGCTGGGGAGTGAGCTGGTGGGTTATCTGTGTGAGCTGCTGTGAAGTGGCAGTGGCTGTGGTGGTGGCAGGGGAGCTGGAAACAGTCAGGGGTGTGCTAAACAGGACAGTACTGTTGTTGCTGACAATGGGTATGGTAGTCTGGATTTGGGGTACACCGTCAACAGGAGTGGAGGTCTGGGCTGTAGCTATGGAAACAGTCTGAGGGTTCAGTGACACCAGCTGCTGTGTGGGGACTTGGACTGGGGTAGGGTCTTGGACTGTGGAGAGAGCTAGAGGAACACCAAGACCCGTTGCAGTGACTGTGAGCTCAGGAGTGGGCTCGGCCTCTGGCTCAACCGGCGGATCCACCTGGCCCAAAGCCAGCTTAAAGGCTTCCTCCACAGGGTCTGAGGAGCCCTGGGAGAAGGAGTCTTCCGGGAGGGCATCAAGGTTAAACAGAGGGGTATCCTCAAAGAGGTCCATGATGGGATCTGCCATCTCGCCCCCTCCAGACAGGGAGATGGGCAAAACCTTAGAGCTCTGAGATGGAGGATGAACAACCTTTGTCCAATGTCTCAACGTTCAGGCAAACAACTGTAAATATACAGAGGAGACACAGAAGTCAGTTAGTCACAGAATAATAAGGACAGCACAAACATGGTGACTGCTTACAAGGGTTTCAATTGTGTGTATTAAAGTAAAAGCCAGAAGTTATTTTTGAAATGATTATGTCTGAGTGCTGTGGATGCCATTTACATGTGGAAATCTCAGTGCTTCCTATATCAAGATCGCATCCTGACCAGGTAAGCAAAAATTATTTACATTTGACATGGAACAGTTGAAGCTGTTTTGTAAATGTTTTGAAGATGTCCTGCGTGCATTTACACCTGCATTTTTACGGAGCTTGTCCCAATCCAGGTACTGAAGATGTCATAGTTTCTTATTTGGTTTCCTTATATTACCAGTAAACAATAAAAATCACAAGTTACGTACGATTGTTGACACAAAAAGAAAACATAGACGTCTTACCAAATCCCTTATCATCTTTTCATACGAACCGAATGATTATCAGTGTAACAATGAAAATAGAACCACAAAACTGTTGCTACTATGTGATTCAAAGCAACAGTTGTGTAAGCATTGAAAAAAAAAAAAACTTACTTGGAACTTCTCATAAAAAACTGCTGATATGTAACAGTAACTGGTGCCATGGGGACCCTGTCCTGAAAAGCTATATTATGAATTTTAAACGTCTTCTATAAAACTAATACTTTTCATCGGTAGCTCCATACAAAACTCTAAAACCACTGAATGAATGAAAACAGCAGTTGATGAAGTCAGCCGAGCAGGGTACTGATGCTGGTAACCTAAGATGCTTTGCTGTTTCTCACAAGCCCGTCGGCTAGCATTAGCCTTAACCGCCACTAAGATGTGTCTATTACAAAAGCATGTGTGGCTGTTAAATGTTCAATTGGACCGATTATTAAGCTGGAGGTGACGTCTGAAGTCGTTAGTTAGCTTCTCTGTCATTTACTACCAACCATTCAGTCAACCGGACTCTCTCAATCTCATCAACAAACCGGACCAAACCAAAGCAACGTGCCACAATAACCATTGCCCGTCTACGTTCAGACACGGGTTAGGCCGCAATACTGTTTCGGTTGGTCTGCGTCCATTTTTCAGCAAAAATACCTGAAAATAACCACTCAATCCACTGCCCAAAGTCTCTCAGTTATAATTTCGGGGTGCTAAATTTACCTTTGCGTCGACACACATGGCTTTCTCCGTCTCACAACACTGTACGATTACAGGAAACGGCCAGCGAAGAGCAGGAACTAACATTCTAGCTAGAGACTTCATGAAAAGCACGCCCCTCAACGAATACTCAAAGACGATTGGTCTACATTCCCCCGAGCCGGCCGCATACGATCGTTCGATTGGCTCAACTGGCCGTCCGTCATATCAGAGGGACCACTTCTGGGCGGGGTGTGAGCGGTGGTTTGGTTGAGAAAACAATAAATGCGGCCTAACTGGGCTCATTGACTGATATATCAACATTGCTGTTTTACAGCCACAGATGCGTACATCTACTGCAGTGGGCCGACATTTAAGAGACGTTTGGAGGAAAACACGCGGTGTTCTGTTCATCTCTCACGGATGACGGACTGAATAACACATTAAGACTCACTCACCGTCATTTTCCCAAGGTTTTATTACATAGGTTACAGCTGATGAATCACCCGTATAAATTAATGAATGGAGACACTTTGTGGTAGAGCTTTGGTGCTTTCTACAAAGAGACGCGTAGGTTCCGTGAACACCTTGATAACTCGAGGGATGTAGTGCTTGTGAGAATGTTTATAGATACTAATTACCATCTTTCGTATGAGGACCAGTCGGATGTCTTTTGTGTTTGCGATGTGGACCCCGATGATTGACACTTTGGCGCCATCTAGCAGGCATAGTTGGTAGTAAACTTTATTGTGATCGGTCATTTGGAGGGATTTAAAAGCTTGCATATATACAGTAATTATGAAATAATTTGTACTAATTATGATTTAAGAATACTGGTACTATGAGATACTATTTTGTAGTTTATGGGATACAGGTAGATATATAGATAGATAGATAGATAGATAGATAGACAGATAGATAGATAGATAGATAGATAGATAGATAGATAGATAGATAGATGGGCTTTTCTCATATTTTTGAAAGACAATTGATGCATAATAAGAAGTCATTTTGATAAGTCTGCAGCTAATGTCAGCCTATTCAAGGAAGGAGAGATAGAGAGGTGGTGGCCATGACCCAGTGAAGCGTAAGTGACTGGATGTGGCGGCACACCCCACTTTATCCACGGCAGCCCTGCAGAGATGAACCCGCTCGCTCGCCAAAGCCTCCATCTGCCTGCGGCCCTGTGCGGAGGATCGGATATTCAGCACACTTACGCTCTGCCCCATGCTGCTGTCTGCTGCTCTACGCCAACGCCAGCTCTGCTAGTGAGAGCTATATTTACAAACCACTGCCACGGCCCTGGTGGAGTACCAGGAGGCCAAGCACTGCACGAGCAGACCAAATTGTCACACACAGAACAAATTACGGCGTAAACTTATTTATTCTAAGGTTAAAAATGTTGGACAGAATAGTATATTTTGGCTAGTTAAAATCTGAACAAGGAATAAAGCCTAAAAAATGTCTTGTAGATCATTCACGGGTCACATCTCGGTCAATCGTTTTTACTTTTGTACTGAAATCTGTCCAGATTTTTCTTTCAAGAGTCAAGATAACAATTGAGGAAGGAGGAAGTTGTTATTTGTTTAGTGATGTATATTTCTTTATTTTAAAATTTTCAACAGCATACTTGGAAATGATGTTTTACAATTTTTTAGAAGTCATTGAATTGCCAAAACCTTCCAGAATGAATCAAAGGCATCTCTCCGAAGGGAACCTTTTCAAAGTCCAGTATGAGACGGACATCGAAACATTTTGACAGAACGATTACCGTCTGCATTCCTGATCATAAATTTTAGATGACATTATTTCAATACTTTGACGTGATGGGATGTTCTCTGTCAATAAACATTTGAAGCCGGACACAAGCAGATAAAGGAGCATCATTCATGAGACACAGCAGAACAAACAAGAGTGTGTAAAACTGGATGCATCGTCTGAAAGATGTCCAAATAAACTCACCATAGAGGCTCTTACTGTATGTTAGTGCACAGAAGCCCACGATGCACATGAACATCAGTTTATCACAATAAAAATGTTCCTCATATCCACAAACCAAACGAATGAATGAAATAGTTACACACAGAAAATCTGAAATTTGACTGTTGAGAAAAAAAAATATGTTCAATAATTATTTCCCTTTGCATTTTCTTTGCTCCCCAGTGAGAAATACATAAATTTGCATATTATTATTTGTAGTTTCATTCATGCACTATACAGAGTTACAAATGGAAGCCGTTCTTCTCTTTTTATAAATCTCACTGTACACATTGATAGATAAACTTTCTCACGCATTCGCCATCCGAATCCCTCCCTTTACCCTTTCAAATTGCCTCCTTCCTCACAAGGGGAAGACCAGGAACCCAGAGAAGGTGGAGTACTTCCAGCCCCCCATCAGGTTTCCTCTCTCCAGGCGGAGATAGGCCTTGTCCCCTTTCTCCATGATCACCAGACCTGCGTTGGTGGCAGCTTCTCTCGTCACATCCTGGTCCCCGGCAAAAGCCGAAATCATCGGCCAGCCGTTCACCATCAGGCTGACCTGGAAGACAGCAAATAGAGGGTTTTGACTGCGTGTCCTTGCGGTGTTCCTCATCATTGTCCCAGTCAGGGTATCCTACCTGTATGGTCTGTCTGTTGTAGGCCTTCACAACATGGAAGTTGAAGCTGTACACCCCTCGCCGTGGAGCTAAGAAGACGCTGCTCTCTTGGTCAAAATGACTGCCCACGTTCACCAAGATCTGGTCCAAGAGAAGAGCACAAGATGGTGATGCCTGGGTGGACTTTTTACTGACTGGAGACCCCGGGCAAACCCAGGCCGGGGCCTTTTCTCAGCCTTTTACTAACAAAAGCTATGGTTGGTATTCAAGGTAAAAACTGTGATCAAACAAATCAAAACCATGATTAAAACGAAGGATTGGAACCAAATCCACCGCAAACCGTTTAATATCAGGACTAAAAGTATAAGATAACTCATCACTCGATACACAGACGAAAATCACATCAACAACGTGAGTTAAAACGATACACAGAGGAGATGGATGGTAAAACCTACATGGTTTGTATCAATCATCACATCTGGTAGCTAAATAAATAAATAAATAAATAAATAAATACAAAATTGTCATGTGTAGAATATATTTGTACATTTGAACAGAATAATGACTTCCTGTCTGCTACATTGAGACATACAGGCCCATGTACTCCTCCCCTTGTGGTAAAGTCCGTCCCTGTGCACATGAAAAATAATCACATGATCCATTTTCAATGTTTCTCCTGAATATTTTCTATCTGAATTCATTAGCTGACGATGACGATGGAGCGCTGACAGGAGCCAACTCTCCATCAACTGAAACCAGCTGCTTCAGTTTCAGTTCATCAAGGACGTGAGAATGATCTGATGAGTGCGGTCAGGTGTGTGTGTGTAACAGGGAGCGAGGTGGAAAAGGCTTGAAATTCAAAGGATGATTTTACCACAGCAAGAAATTCTTTCAACCAAACACACACTTGACACAACTCAAGGTCACAGGACTGCCTCTTGACATCTTCACAAAAAGACCAAGAAGGGGCAAGAAAAGCCTTTTAACAGAGACACTCTGAAGCCTGACCAATATGAGACCACAAGTCCAGCAGGTCAAGTCTTTAATGTTCACTTTCAGACTAAACCAGATCCTCTCGTTCAGGTTTTCCTGACCCTTATGCATTCAGTCGGTTTAGTTCAATGAATTCATGATTTGACTCATAGATGAGGCCAAATGTAGACCTGGTCCTGGCCTGTGGTCTCAGTGTCACCGATTTAGGTAAAAACTCCCCAAACTCCCTAATTTACCAACAATACAAACTAACTTCCATTGATAAATTGCCTCGTATAGAACGAGTCTTTGCCCGTGTGACGTCACCACGTACTCACATTATCAAAGTAGATGATCATGGTGCGGTTGCTCATGTCCGTGGGCTCGTGGTTGGTCTGGCGGCCGGCAGAGAAGGCCACCCGGCCGCTGCCGGAGCGGACGGACATGCCCAGAGCGTTCCCAGCAGGCTCGGACGACGGCGTGGAATCGCACACCACCAGGCACTTCCCCTCCAGGATGATGGGCTCCGTGTCATTCTGACCCGTGGACCCCAAAGGGCCCCACAGGAGAAGCAAAGCCAGTACCGTGCAATCAAAGCTGACTAATCTGGGACGCATGGCCGATCCTGGGAGGTTTATAATATCTGGGATTAATGCGTCACAAAAATAAACGCTGTGATGAAGGACAACTTGAATGGAGAAAAGGTGCTGAAGCTTCTACACAGGTTGGAGAAGGTCAAAGTGCATCAGAAAGCAACAGTGAAGCCAAAACCGGATCTGAAAGTCCTCAGAGGTGTTCACGGACCACCGGTGATGGAAATCCTCCGTCTGTTTCCCGTGGTATTTGTCTGGTTTTCCTTCGAATCTCTTCAGTTGTGGCTGATTTCTCCGTCTGTGGGGGGACAGAATGACAAACGGAGCTCCGGCTGTTTTTAACTTTATCCCTCAGTTCACAACCTGCAAGGAGACACGGGAAGATAAGGTAGACTAAATGAGAAGCCAAGTCTCCACCCAAAGAGATGAAGAGTGGGAGGAGGAGGAGGAGGAGGAGGAGGAGGAAACGTGACAGATACGGAGGAAGAGGTGAGGATAAAAAAGCCATGAGGTAAGAGTCTGGATAGCTGTCAGAGGAAGGATGCAGCATCCAGAAGGGAGCGAGAACGAGGGAAGGAGAGGGGGAGCGACACCACTGAGTGACCATCTGTCTTTTACACGTTCCCCCTCCCTCCCAACATGCATTCCGTCACACTACACACACACGCGCACTCTCACACACACACACACACACACACAGGCAACAACATTAAACACAAACACTCTCACTTTTTTTTTGTTCTTTCAGTTTTCCAAACTACTTGAAGTTCAAAGTTTACATGTTTTCCTATTTCTCCTAGAAACTCCTCACCCCTAAGATACATTTACGCACACACACACACACACTTATCTCTTAATGTTAAGGAAGTTATTTCAAACACACACACACACGTTCTGATTTCTTTACGAACACACATGTTGCCATATTCACCTTGACCCAGCCGCTCTTCCTCAGTCCCTCAAATCCCTGAAAGATAAGTGATCACCTGTTTCCGTGGCGATGGTGGACGTCTTTTACTCCATATCAGCTGAAGAACAACGCGCCTCCTCTTCCACACTGGAGCTTTCTGGTCCCAAATCCTCCTTCCCTTATTCCTCTGTCACATTATTTCACAACATGACGCTTGCTCTTGGTTTAACCATGCCACAGTATGTTCTCTCTCTCTCTCTCTCTCTCTCTCTCTCTCTCCCTCCCTCACCCCCTCTCTCTGCTTCTTTCTTTCTCACTCTGTGTGTGTTACATCCACCCACTCACCTTTTCTGTGAAATAAAGAAAATATGGAGATGCTGGGGTTTATCAGACCATAATTTACCCAATTTACCCAAGAAGCCGTGGAGTTTTTGATTCTTTTTCAGTTATTTTATTGATTATTTATTATTAAGTCATGGAACGCTCCCCTCCTCGTGTGCCTTCATGTGAATGATAACAATTCCAGTGGATTTTTGTAGATTTTATTGAGACATAGGATGAAAATATTGCTTCCCTCTGCTAATGTTTCAGGTTGGACTAAATACTCTGAGTTAGAGGTTCTCAAACTGTGGTATCAGTGCAGAATCAGAACTTGTTATGATTTTGCACATTTATGCAGACAAGCAGAATAATTGTAAAAATGTATAAATTCTGTCCTGTAGGCAACAAATGTCCTGACGAATGAAAGGTGTCACATGGGGAGGTTGTTTGAATTCCGTCTCATCTCAGCGTTGGTTCATTCGTTCCTTTTGTCTCTTCAGTATCACAGGTTTACACAACACAGAGTTTGGCTCTCTGCCAGAAAAGTGGGGGTCATTTTAGGACCTGAGGGTGACCTGAAGAACCACAAATCAGGGGACGGAGGCAGGGGACATCTGAATATTCTCAATTAGAAAAATAATAAATAATAATAATAATGATGCATCCTTATACAGTATATACCCTTATAATATAAAACTATAATATAAAACTCTATTATACATATTTCTGTGTATAAAATATGGTTTGTGTCTGTATTGTGTTGGGCAAATATTTGATTCATATTTTATTCACACAATACACAGATAAGAATCCACTTCATCGCTAACACAGGGAGAATAATTTGAATTAGTTTTGTAAATCTTTACTCTTCAGGCATCTAAAAAAAGCCCAAAACTGTCTGATCTCTCTGAGCTCCTCGTGTATTTTGATGAAGACCCTCATTTAGTTGAATTTATTTGGGTTTTCCTGATACATGGTGATGTCATTGATCCAACCTGGGCTCTTTTTTCCCCTATCTTAACTGGTTTGGTGTTCTCAGATTTATGCCTTGAAACTGTGGTAAATGTTTGCATAAATTATAAATAAATAACGGGTACCAATTTCAAATGTGGTCACACAGACAGAGTGTGGCTCAGATTTGACGATATTTGCAGAATCAAGAAATTTAGAAATGAGACATAAATTTCACAGAAGTGATGAATTTCAGTTATTATACTGGACTTTATAGTCCAACTGTCATGTTTAATTTGGGACTATGAGGTAATTCTGAAAGAAGATGAATGTTTCTCATGCAAATAAGCAGCTGAAGTAAAAGGAAGTGGAACCAAACGCCAGAAAGTG
Organism: Brotula barbata; assembly: GCA_900303265.1. Classification (NCBI taxonomy): domain Eukaryota; kingdom Metazoa; phylum Chordata; class Actinopteri; order Ophidiiformes; family Ophidiidae; genus Brotula; species Brotula barbata. Next base: position 37,204 of record OMNV01013273.1, read on the forward strand.
AAACGCAGGACTAACGTAGAATGTAGAACATCTAAAACATGTAAAGCATCTAAAACATCTCAAACATCTCCAACATCTCTACCATCACACATGATCCAGATATACATACAGCTGTTTATTAGATGAAACAAAAATGTCCAAAAGGGAGAAAAAACAATATTATATTCTGCAATATTCTTTAAAATGAATAGAGAGCTTCACTCGCAGTTTAACGTCTGATTAGTTTGTGCCTTCTCTTTGATATAACAAAATCAGATGATCTATACAATGATAACTTTGATGGAAAATAAGATATAATCTATCTCATGTGAGTTCTCAACATAATCTGGATTATATTCCGTACGTCTCACGACTCTGATTGCACCTCCCAGGTCGATCTGTATCCTGTGGCGATGACTCCGCTCCTTTTCTTATTACTGCAGATGTAAGGTCATCCTGACAAGATAACTTCTCTTATTGTTGTTTCCTGTTTGATAGATTCTTGCGCCCTACCTCAGTCCTACCTGCTCTGAGTTTGATTATTAGAGAATCCTGACACACAGCTGTGACATCGTCCCATGACGCATGAGGAGAGAGATCAACTCAACACGCTCGGACCGAGGAATTCACAAATGTCAAGAAGAAGAATGTCAAGAATAATTCGCCTCACAAAGAGCAAAAGAGAAATAGTGTGTGTTGAAATCTATGGGCGCGTGTGTGTTCATACTGCACAAATATTTGACCAGATCTGTATAAAAGTGCAGGGAAAAAGTCTAAAAGTAAAGCCAAATTACAGAATAAATGTGAAATTCTAATGGAAAAATACAAAACATCTGGTTAAAAACACACAGTATTACATAATATGACTCATTTATTTTGTCTGACATGCATACAAATACACAAAACCACATAAAAGTGTTCAGACCTTTATGATATGTTAAAATTTTTTGTATTTCTTTTTCATTTCAATCATTTCATCATCAAGGGTTTCATATTTTTTTGCATTGCATTGTGGGACAAAAGTGTCCTTCGTGACCACACTCACAGAATGTAGGACACGGACGAGGACGCTGAGTAATACTGAAGTACTACTTTGATTGTAAACACCTTTAGAATTTTTACTCAGGTGGTGCACATACCACGTTCCCCAGAGGTTCTGGTCCCACTCCGCCCTGTGCCCTTTGCTGCCCCTCTCTGCCCTGTTCTTCCTGTCCTTCCTGTCCTTCCTGTCCTTCCTGTCCTTCCTGTCCTTCCTGTCTACTGTACCTATCACAATAAAAGCAGAAATGCCCAACAAAATCTTAATGAAAAAAATACTTCTTAAAACTACAAAACGTAAACCAGGCGGAAGCTGAGACAAAACCAGGACCCCGGGGACCACCGAGGTCCACCGGTTTGTTCCCCTGTGGCTCCACCCACATGTCGCTGCATCAGAGGAGCTTTCCCAGAGGTGTGCAGATGTTGTGGTCCCGCCAAAAAAAGAGAGAGAGGTATCATCACATGAACATGGCCGTCTGCAGAGAGGGCTGAGTCAGCGTTTCAGAGCTGCACCGGGTCATTTAAACTCACAGTTTTAAGAGTTTCCATGTTTGGAGGAAGAATCATCACACGTCCACCGTGAGTTAAACCGGCTCGGCAACCAACCCCTCGATCCCCTTTGACCCCGGTGATCCTCCTGTCCGTCCTCCTCAGACTTTGGCGATGGAGACGTAGCTGTGGAGCTCAGCTTTGTAGAGTCCAAAACCCAAACTCAGAGGCTGAGTGAAGCTGGAGGAGAAGGTGTGGATGTGGCTGAGATTTCCCGAAGTCTCCACCTCGGAGAACGTGATGGTTCCTGCGCCGTAGTCCAAAGCCACGCCAACTCGGATTCCAGACATTCGGTACGCGAGACGAGTCTTCCTGCGGTTGTGCCACGCGGCTAACTTCCTGTCGTGTTGCTGCGTCAGGCTCCATGACACCTGGGAGGGTCACAGAGATATTAAACGCCTTTGACCCAAATCTAAAGACCAACTATGGACGCTACGGGCAGATTTGAAGGTACACAAACGGCTAAATGCAGCATCACCGGTAAAACACTTTATTTGGTAGAAACTATGACATGATGATGTCTGTTACCACGGTAACCACATAATGATTCCTGTCAGTTTCAATCACAATAACTTAAATGCACGTTGTCAATGTATTGTCTTTATCTTAATATAATCCATGTTTTAAAGTGCACGTAACCGTCCTGACTGACAGCGGTGACCTTTACAGGCCGACCTTTATGACGTGGACGCAATACTCAGATTACTTTTCTGTCTAGTATCAGGCAAAAATCCCATTAAGTTTATATTAACACAGTAAGGCCTCAAACTTTGATTCTAGACTTGGGGTTTGTTGTTTCTTTAAAGTTATAGAAACTGATCCTTATGTCATCAAAAGAGGTAAAAAAAACGCTCCTCAAGACCGATCAGCTCAACCTGAACCATGAACTCAGGTTCCCGGGTACCTTGTTGTTCCCAAAGGCGTTCCCCTCCTTCCCCTTCCTCCCAATACTCCTGTAGCAGACGCCAATATCCCAGAATCCCTCGGCCTCGATCTCCCAGTAGTGAGTCCCCGCGGCGAAGGTCTGGACGGTGAGGACCTGGGGCCAGTGATCGAAGCGTTCCGGGTGAGCGGGGCAGGGCAGGCGGGTTTTAACTCGG